>MU223775.1:2513351-2532597 GCA_018584345.1 Thuja plicata | reverse complement strand
AAAGTTTAATACTTTTGAGTATTATAATGGTGGTACAGTAAGAATGGGTAATGATACACCTTGTCTGGTTGAAGGTAAAGGAACTATAATGTTGAATAACCTTATTAAATGTGAAAATTCTTATTGGGTAAAAGGATTGAATTATAATCTATTGAGTGTTTCTCAGCTGAATAATTTAGGTCACAGAGTAGAATTTGAGAACAAAAAGGCAAAGATCTTCAATGAATCAGGAAAACTAATTGGTACTGGTGAACAAACTAAAGGTAACTTATTCTATCTGAATGATACTAACACCACTTTCTTAATAACTAGAAACAAAGACATATGGTTGTGGCACAAAAGACTGTGTCATGTGAATTTTGACAACATGATAAAAATAAGCAGAAGAAGAAATGTAAGAGGCTTACCAACAATGACAAAGCCAGACAACATCATGTGCAAAAATTGTCAAAAAGGTAAAATGACAAAGTCTAGTTTCAAAAGTAAAACCCATACATCTGATGATATTCTAGAATTAGTCCATACTTATTTATGTGGACCTATGAGAACAAAGAGCTATTATGGAGATAGATATTATGGAGATAGATATTTTATTCTCTTTATTGATGATTACTCTAGAATGATGACAGTTATGTTTCTAAAAGATAAATCTGAAGCATTCAAGACGTTTAAGTGGTATAAGGCAATGGTAGAAAAACAAAGTGGTAAGGATTTGAAATGTTTGAGATTAGATAGAGGAGGAGAATTTATATCATATGAATTCACTAATTTATGTAATGAGCATGATATAAAAAGATAGGTTTCTGCACAAAGAACACCACAACAAAATGGGATTTCTGAGAGCAGGAACAAATCAATAGTTGATTGTGCAAGAACAGTGATGATAGAGAAAAAAATCACCCAAATCTTCTAGATCGAAGCAGTCATCACTATTGTCTATACACTTAACAGATTACAATTGAAGGACACAAAGAAGACACCTTATGAGATATGGTATGGTAAAACACCCAATGTAAGTTGCTTCAAGATCTTTGGTAGTCAATGTTATGTCTTAAAGGATGATATAAACAGAAAGCTTGATGTCAAAAGTGATGAAGGTATTTTTCTGGGGTATTCTACCAAAAGCAAAGCTTTTAAATGTCTTATCAAGGCCTCTAACAAAAAGTTGAAAGTGAAAATGTAAAGATTGATGAGTTTGCAGAAAAGAATGAGCTGGAAAGCACAAAAGACCTAGAGGATGACAAAAAGTTTGTATATTGTGAAGAACCCAATACTCTACCAGAACAACAGTGCTTAATCCCAGAATAATAGAATGTTGCAACCGACGGTCAGACTTCTGTTACCGATAGTCAGGATAATAATCAAGAAAATGTGCAAGGTAATGAAGAACAAAATGAAGATCAGGATAATGATCAAGCTGATAGACAAAGAACTATACCTATACTTTCAAGATATGTAAGAAGGAACCATCTAGAGATCCAGATCATAGGAGATAAGAAAGTTGGTACAAGAACAGGAAGTAAGTCTTTAACCTCAAATTTTTTAATTTGTTAGTTTGAGCCAAAATATGTTAATGCTGCACTAGATAATGAAGAATGGATAAGTGCTATGAATGATGAGATTGGGTAGATTGAGAAGAAAAAAACATGGTCACTTGTGCCAAGACCAGATGACAAGAATGTCATCGGTACAAAATGGATATTCAAGAATAAGCTGAACAAGAATGGAGAAGTCACAAGGAATAAAGCAAGACTAGTATGCAAAGGGTATGCACAAGAGGAAGGTATAGACTTTGGAGAGACCTTTGCACCCATTTCTAGGATAGAAGGAGTAAGAATACTACTTGCTTATGTTGCATTCAAAGGATTCAAATTATGTCAAAAGGATGTCAAGCCAACATTCCTAAATGGAATACTTGAAGAAGAGATATACATTGAGCAACTAGAAAGGTTTGTAGATCCAGACAAGAGGAACATGGTATGTAGAATTCACAAAGCCTTGTATGGATTAAAACAAGCTCCTAGAGCCTAGCATGAACTACTTAATTCCTATCTAATAAGTATTGGATTCATAAGGACTAGTGAAAACAGTAATCTTTATTTGAAAGAAGATACTGATGCTAACACTTTGACTGCTGAAATATTTGTTGATGAAATCATATTTGGAGGAAATGATATGCTATGAAAATCATTTGCTAATTAGATGAGAAAAGAATTTGAGATGTCTATGTTTGGAAAGATCAAGTTCTTTCTTGGTCTACAGATCATTCAACAAAGTGATGGTATTTTCATTACATAGTCCAAATACATCAAAGATGTCCTGAAAATATTCAAGATGGAAGATTCCAAACCAGTTGGAACACTAATGGCTACTGGATGTAAGTTAACAAAGGAAGACAAGACAACAGAGGTAAATCAGACTTTGTACAAATCAATTATTGGAAAACTCATGTATGTTGTACACACTAGACCAGATATTGCACATGCAGTAGGAATTGTTGCTAGATTTTCTGCTAACCCCAGGGAATCACATATGACTACTATGAAAAGAATCCTAAGATATCTAAAGAATACTGAGGAATTTGGCTCATGGTATAAAAGAGAAGGCAAATTTGAACTAAAAGTGTGTACCGACGTTGATTGGGTTGGAAATCTTGATGACCGGAAGAGCACAAATGGAGGAGCATTCTTTATGAGTGACAAAATTGTCACATGGATTAGCAAGAAGTAGGGATACTTCTCACAGTCTACTGCACAAGTAGAATATGCTACTACTGCTACAAATTGCTCAAATATTGCATGTATCAAATATTTGTTGGAAGGTATGCATATGAAGATCTTAGAACCAGTGACTATATATTGTGATAACACCAGTGCAATAAAAATTTCCAAGAATCCAGTCATGCATGCAAATACTAAACACATTTCCATCAAGTATCATTACTTAAGAGAGAAAGTTCAAGAAAAAGAGGTGATACTTGAGTATGTGCAATCAAAAGAAAAATTGGCCGATATCTTCAACAAGCCACTACGTAAAGATACATTTAAGTACCTGAGAAAGAGACTAGGGGTCAAACACTTGTTTACCAGCTAGTAAAATACTAAAGGTTGCATCAACCTATATATTATCAGAATATCATTCATGTTGATGCAAGAAAAAAATGAACTTCAAAGCTACATCTAGATACAGAAAGGTATATATCAGAACTGAGCACCAGAGCATATTGTTGTATTGCTAATGGATAAGGGAAATTCAAGGAATATATTATGGATAGAAGAAAATTATTATTTGACATTAATGTCTGATATTCGTAAGATATTTTTTTGGCATTGTTGTTAAATGGAGAGAAAGTATCCATATTATCATAGTCTTTAGAAAAACAAGAAAGATTATCCATTATCATATTACTCCAACAGGGAGAGATTATATCCAAAGGGACAGTTGCTGACAAGAAATAGAGACATCAAAGGAGAAGAATAGTCAAAAGAGAGATATTGAAACATGAAAAGGATGCAACACATCAGAATAAGAAACACAGAGAACTGCAAGAATCAAATCTAAGCTAACACGGAGCTTACCGGCGGTCAGACATTTTTATTGGTTATCAAAATGAACTGTTTGGTAGTTTGATGAATCTCAACAATTGTATTTCATATTGTATTAGAAATAGTATAGTGTGATAATATTGTATGTTTCCATCAATGCCAAAGGGAGAGATTGATGACATGTAACTGAAAATGTTTGATAATGTTAAGTTAAATATAATGCAAGACATTAAATCAGTTAATGATTTGTATTGTCATTGATGTCAACTTGATATCATCTATAGGGTCATGTACATAATGCCAAAGACTTTAAAGAATCAATGATACAAAGATTATGCTTTCTGCAATGCATAAAAGTCAAGTATTCACTAAATGGCAGATAACACCAATGGAGTGCACACCATCGATAAAGGAAAAGAACCAAAGTCATAGTGATACCTGACGAGCAGAAGGAAATATTTCTAGATGAAGAAAAAACATAGGATGCCCAACGAGCTGAGAATAGATTTGTCCGACGAGTAAAATCCAATGATGCCTGACGGATGGAGATGCCAAGGATGACTGGAGTCACACCGAAAAACTAGCAGATGTCATCGACGACTAACTATAGAGTTGACTGATAAAATAGAGAGTTGAGAAAATGACAAAATATCTAGTTGGCAAGAGCTAAAGATAGACTTAACTAGTTGTTTTCATTGTTTTATTCTACTAGAGTTTAGTGATTGATTTAAAGAAGATTTGTATAGTTGGAATAAAGATAAATACAAGATAAATTAGAGGTTTATTTGATTGGTGGTTAGAATAGAGAAATTTTTTTGAAGCCAATGATTCACCCACCCCCCTCTCAGTTATTACTAACAGAGGAAGTCTTTTCAGGACACCTTCCCATTGTGTGACCCACTTGGTTGCAATTATAGCATCTTCCAGTGAAGACTAAATTAGATTTCCCTTGGGGCTAGAACCTACCTCTTGGTGGTCCTCTACCTCTGAATCCTCCCCTTTGGAAATATCCTCTATACTAGTTTCCCCCACCATTATCCATGGACTCATTGTCTTCTTGTCTATTAGGGCTCTGTCACCTACCAAAGTTACTTCTTCCTCTTTGGAACCCTCTATTATTGCTGCCACCTCTTCCCCTATGATGTAAATAATTCCTTCTTCTAGCCTTATCCTGTGCTCTTAAGGCCAATTGGAAACATTTGTGCATACCCTCATGAGTCATCATGTTGATCTCATATTGTATCCCTTGCCTTAGCCCATAGAGATACTTGGCTACCTTCTTCATTTCATATTCTTGTCTCCTAGCCCTTAGGCATAGTTTATGGAACTCCTCTATGTAAGCACTCATTGACATTTCTTTTTGTCTTAGGTTATCTAGCTTTTGATATATTTGGATTTCATAATCAGTAGGCAATAATTGTGCCCTCAATCTGATTTTCATCCTCTCCCAAGAAAAAATATTTTTATTTCCACTTCTTATCCTCTCATCCTACATCATGTTCCACCACACCAATGTAGATCCTTTGAGTCTAGCCTTAGCATAGCTGACTCTCTTCTCCTCTGAGACTTCTTTTTAATCAAATTGGTTGTCAATGGCTTCAATCCAATCCAACAACTCTTCTCCATTTAGGCTGCCATAATAATATGGTATGTGTTCCATGCTATCCCTCTTTAAAGACTTGAGGGAATATAGGAATACCTTTTGTTCTTTGTCTATCTTAGTTTCTTTCCCTATATTTGATGACTCTTTTGTCTAACTTTCATCCCCTTCACTGTAATCTCCCCATTCTATGATCTTCTTTTTTCCCTTTGTCTCAAACACACTAGCCTTCTCCAAGAGGCCCTCAACCAATTCCACTATGTCATCCCTACTCATTGAATTAGGAGGCATGATTTCAACCTCTGGTCTCTCCTCCAATTTAGACATACACAATCTTCAAACTATTCTAGCTCTCATACCACTCTGATGCAGAGGGTTTGACAATCTAGAGATTTCCCTCACTCCTATGTGCTTGTTTGACCAATCCAACCATCTGATGGTTGTTCTTTATTGGATCTTCCTCCAATTAGGATCTCCAAGACCCTCTCTACTAACTTATCCTCCAAGGTATAGTCAGTTTTTAGAACATTCCAATATTTCTAAGCTCAACTAATCCAACTAGTTAACCAAAAGCCTAGTTTCCCCCACTAAAACTCCACCTAGATTGCCAATCCTCTGCCTAGGATCTTCTCACACATTCATCAAGACTCCTAACACACTTCTTGACCCATTCTTGGTCATTCTACATCCATCCCAATACTCCAAGACCCTTTACCAATCCAATTGGTCACTAATTCACTACGAGGCCTAATTGCCCAATTCCTAGTAGGTCTATTTTCACCGATTTTGCCTAAATGCTCCCAAAATATCCAAATGACTCCACAAAAAACCTTGAAAATATTGAAGACATCACCCAACACTTTCTGAATCCAAAACCTTGACCTCTGAAAGCACCCAAAACCCAAGTTTCTTGCAAGCCCTAGATTATAGCATATTAATTAGGCCTCTGGACCAGTCAGCATGAAATTTTTTTAAAATTGTCTCCAACATTTTATTCACCTCCTTCCACCTTCTAATCCTTTTAGGAGACTATATAGTGCATCTACGAATGCCACTAAGTCTTTCCTAAAAGGTCATGGGTGCTTGATCGAATCCTTCCTTCTCCCTATCCTGGCTCACCTGGTTTCACCAGTCAGCCATAGGGCTTCATTTATAGCCTATTAAATCCATTGAAACAAAAAAAAAAAAAAAACCAAAACCCTATCTATAAAACCTAACCCTACTTCCCCCATGGTTTCAGTTAATTCCACCAAAGGGATTTCAGGTTAGAGCCATTTCTAGCTAGGTAGCACTATTTTGTCTCTGTCAGACCAGTGACCTTCAAAAACTTGTAACTTAACACCTACTGAATTTCAAAAAAAAATATCTATTGCATATGAAAGCTGAAAGAAAACACTACACTTTCATGGATCCTGATCACCTATGCCAATCCGTACACAGCTGTACAATAGCAAACATACAGTGCAGATTACACAAATTTGGATACAGTCAACCATACAGAGGTATCAAAATTAAGTGTTTCAAAGAAAATCTCATTAACCTCTTCAAAGAATAAAATCCATGCTCATATACTGAGCATGGGGTATACATCAGTTCTAACTGCATTTTTCCAATTCTTGCAAAAGTTGCTCGAGCAAATTTTCAAAGTTGCTAGCAACATTTTGTATTTTGAGCATTTTGACCTTGTTTGTCAACTCGACGATTAATGTTGACTTCTAAGACCCCAAATAGGATATATACGTTCCTAAAACACACTTCTAACCCACAATACACTCAAATGGCAACTTTGGACTATTTGAAGCCAAAATGACCCAAAATACCTAATGAGCACTAAAGTTCTTACAAACATGAAGCTAAACTATCATTGCATCTAACCTAGTGGAAATTATTCCCAATCACACAACAAAACCTAATACAAACCAATAACATAAAAAAAAATCAAATAGGGAGGTGCTCTGCACCAATCAGGGAGAGGCAAAATCTCTCTTTCTCTTGTAAACATTCTTTCTTTCTCCAATGGTAGTAGGAGACGGGATAGAAGTTGTAGGGTCTTTTCCTTTAGTGGCCTATGATGGATCAATAGGAGGATCTATTTTCCCTATCATCTTTCTCCTTTGTGTCTTTTTCCTAGGGTTGGAACCATATTCCTCTCCACACTCATGCCCATATACTATTCTCAGTTGTTTTGGTGGGGCTTCTTAAATTTGGGCATTGCGGGAATTTTCTCTTTGTTTATTGTCTGCCTTCTTGGGTGGATCCAATTGTGTTTTTATGGGAAAAGCATCTATTTGATAAGGATTTTTTATATAGGCCATAGTTTCTTTAACTACATGCCTTGCTTTGAAGTCAATGTTGTCATTCTCTTCCTTATCTTTTTTTGCACTCAAAATAGGTATATCGTATATTTTTTCATCATTATAGAGTGGCTCCAACACATCATATGAATCTTTGTTCAAAACCTTTGGGGAAATATTGACCTCTAGGGCCGCTTGTGCTAATGTGAGGGACATCCTACAACAATCTTTGATTCTCTCCTTGTAGTATCCACACAATTCATCTAATGATCTTCAATACATGGCTCATCGATGTAAAATTTGCCAATGATATGGTTGTATGTACCTATGGGGTCAAATCTATCCTGAATGTGTGCATATGTTTGGAGTGGGCACTTATCCCACTTAAAGGATAATGATTTGCAAATTTTCATATCCTAGAGAGTGTAGGGGCCTATGGAAATGGGAAAATCTCAGCAATACTTCTTCTTATTATTGATATGTTCATAGGAATTTTTGAGCTATCAAGATATTTCCAGAGTGATTACCCAATAAGAAGGGTACTTGGGTAATTTCTTGGGACTCAAGGTAGATCCTACCACTCTAACGTATCTGAAAGTTGTCAGTTGCATATAATATGCCCATATGGACCGTATTCTACCAGTAGCTTCCTCTGATAATCTCTTTGCGTAGTCACCTTCTATTGATCTAATGAATTCAAATATTAATGCATCATTCACTATCTGGTAATTTGGGCTATCCTCGGGCATTTTAGCACTTTCTATCAACTATGGATAGACATTAAAGGGAAATGCATTTTTTTGACCAAAGGCTCCTTGTTTTATAAGCCCTAGATAGTCATCTCAGGTGGCCAGTAGGTACACCATGTATGAAGTCATGTAAAACTTGGGATTATGCTTTACAATAGTCAATTTCCCATCTAGATTGTCACTTAGGATGATTTCCCAATAAAATATTTCCTTGCATCCCTTTATCTTTTCTATTAGAAGGATCATCTAGTTCTTGAGTTGGATGGACTAAGGTAGTCCATATACTTAGCTTATCATTGTGCCTATCGCTTGGATGTCATCCTTGAAGTACCCTCTCCTTAGGTATATTCTATCCAGATTATTCTTGAGGAGGCTATAAGAGGTAGTCTTGATTTTAAATTTTATAAGCCTCTTGGGTCTTGTTTCTTAACCACCTCAATCCCTTCTCTATAGAGAAGTCATGGAACTGATCAAAACCTTTTTGAATATGGAATAAATCTTCAATATTGTCTAGCCTGAGATAAAGAACCACTTGTCCTTCTATGTTTCTAACCACCCTCTCCTTTGGTGTGTAATGGTTTTCCAATGTTATGATGATCTTAGAGAACATGACCAACATTGAGTGTCTTGTTGCATTGATCAGGATTGACAAGACTATGGAGGTGTAATCTTTAGTTCTCCCTATTGGTTGGGAACACCTCACCAAGAATTAATTCTATTCTACATTCCCTATGTCTCTATCTATGAATTCTTTGGTGTTGATTCCCGATATTGGAAGGGGGATGATATCCTTTAAACAAGTACTTCATTTGTCATCCAATTTTCTTTTCAAACATTCCTGCAAGGAAATATGCAAATATCAGTATCTTATTGAAGAAACTACTAAAGCATAAAAGAAACAAAGACTAAAAATTAGAAAGACAGAAGTGGATAGCTCTTGAGTATCCATAAATGAAACTTCATAACACTTTTTGGCCTTTTGGACTTTCCAAATTTGAAGACAAGATCGAAGTACATAAGGCCAAAAATTGATGGATGAGGTTTCAAAGAAGCCAATATTTTCAAACTTGCAGAGTGCCAAAACTATGGGGAAGTTCGGGGGGTGAAAGCCCAAAATCTAATCCACTTGGGTGGTGGATGAAATGGATCTGAGCCTTTTGGTATGCAAAGTCCCAAAGAATATTTTAGAGTATGAAATGCCAAAAATTTTGGGAAGGGGCGCCCTTGTCTTTGGTGTTTCAGAGTTTTGGTGTTTCGGTGGTATCTGTTTATGTAAAAATCTAAAATTCTAAAAGTATGATCCCATACTTAGTAAAATTTTGTTTGTGGCATGGGAGAATTTATTTTTGGCCTTTCGGAGGCCAAAAAAATTAACTTGTGTATGACATGAAAAAACCTAACCCTAAAACAAAAACATGAAAGGAAAAAAAAATACTCAAAAATAGAGGTTATGAATCAACTAGAGGTCCAAGGGAGGAAATCCTAGAGACCTAGGAGGGATAACAAGCAGCCAAAAACAATAGTAAAGTAGACGAACCAAAAAACTAAACCTAAAAACAAAACATGAAAGAAAGAATGGAAGGGAACATATAAAGAAACCCTGTTGCAAAGGTGCAAGGAAATGGGGAGACAACAAAAGCTGTCAAGATCACAAGGAGGATCAACATGACATGACAAAAAAATAGGAGGTGAGGAAGAAATCAATGAGTGCACGAAGACCTTGAAAAACATAGGAGGAAGAAAAAAAGGCAAGTGAGAAAAAATATGCTCAAGGTGCTTTTATAGCCTGTGGGGTGATGTCACCCACTTCGGGGTTTCGTGGGCCAAAACCCTAAAGTCTAAGACTTCCTCCCCTTTCAATGTTTTGGCAAAAAAAATACTTAAAGGTGTGGGCTCAGCCCTTCATCTTTTTGTTGTTTCTGCATTTTGGAGGTCAAAGGACCTTCTCATGTCAAAAATACCAAAAGTTTGAAAGGATGAAAAGTAACCTTGCTTTCTCAACATTCACCTCCAAATGAAAGTTCAAGGAATAGGGGGAGGGGCAAACTAAAAAACCAAAAAAGGGGGGCGCCCATGGTCAGAGGAACAAAAATGGGGTGTGTGTTGTGGACCCACAACATGATGAGTAGCATGAAGTTGTTCTACTAAATTATACTCCTTTCCAAGATTTGGAGGAAGACGAAGTGTTGGTGGAAGTATTGGTTGAGAAGAAGGAAGAGAAGGAGGAAAAAATGAACTTATAGGTTATCTATTGTTTATTATGGTAAAAGTGTCATAAACCAAATTATAGTCATGTTTTTGAGTACCTTTCACCACAAAGACTAGTTTATTTTGGGTATCTTGACGAAGATGAAAAAAAAACATTACGATTTACAATACCAATTTAAACATTGACAACATTGACTTGATTGAGGTATTTATTGTTCACGTGTTTATTTCTAGAAGGAAGAGAATCAGGGAATGTGGTAATGATATTAACCTCTTCTTCCAAGGTGTCCTCATGAGTAGGAAAATATTTATAGTAAGGATTAGGGACTTCCATCGATGCTTCATCACTAAAGAGAAATGTAATCAAGGTAAGAATATATTAGGAAATATATTTACAATTTCCTCATCTTGCTCCAAAATATCCACATAAAGAGGGTAGATCTTAGGAAAAAGACCATCACTAATTAAGGTTTCATTGGTGGATGGAAAATCATGGAGATGAATAGAAGATAAATTTTCCTTAAGTGAATGAACAATCATATCAATATCATTGTCCATCACGAAGGTACCCTGATGGGGGAGATACATATCAAGAAAATTATCGACATCATCTTGTAATGGTTATTCCAAAATAGGGAGATCATTGAAAAAAAAGATATTTTTCTCATCTCAATATGTTCTCATGAGAAGGAGGGTCCTTAGGAGATAAAAATGAAATTAATCTATAGAGAATATTGATGATGAACAAAGAAAAATGACATGTGCAAAATGTATGAAACTATATATAATTTTTTTCTTATTTTTTTCTAATGGAAGTGCATAAATAAGAAATGAAAGGATATATGTGAATTGCAATGATTGATAAATAATGCATGAAAGATTTTTTTTTAATATTTTACAAATATGAAAATCAAACTAAGATTTTAAATACATGAAATAATATGTAATATTTATGTCCTTATTTAAAAATGAATGTTTAAAATGAAATAATGCCATGCATACAAAGAAGATCTAAACACCAAATCCTAAGTGGAAATTTTATGAGTTGGATTAACCAAAATCTACAACAAGAAATGGTGATCAAGGGGAATCAATCAAATCTCCGATTAAACATTAGGAATATGAAACCTCCTCATGAAAAATATAACTGACAACACCTTGATGGAAGAGATGTCAATACAATATTTATGTTCTAAGGGTTCGGTTCCTTTTGTTGTTTGAAATGAAGGAAGAGAGATAAAGCTACTATATAAAATGTTTAAGTATGAAATTTTCATAGCTATAAATGAGATGATGATGGAGATAAAAGAGGATTTTTGTGCACCTATAAACATAATAGGCAGTATGCTGATACAAATATGAATTTCCAGCAGTCAGGATCCCACAAGAACCTATACTTACAAATATAAGAACCTGAGGTTGTAACCTATCTCAAGAATCAATTTGAAGCTATTATTTAGAATAAATAAGATTTTAAATACCCTATACCCTGGAAAAGAAATGTTTTATTCACTGGGTTTTACCCTGAAACTTGTAGGGTTTCTTATGTTTTCCGCCAGCTACATACCATATTCTTGCATACATAAGAATATGGAAGAAGTTTGTGGAAAGGGGTTTTCCTTTCTCAAGCCCCTATTTAGGCATAAACATTCATGATGCAAATAGAAGCTAGATATGAATCATGTATTACCTCATTCCTTGATGATGCAATGCTCATTTGGATGTAACAATAAATTTCAATGAAATATCTTGAACTCCACAAAAACCAAAAGTAAATCAATAAAGATAAGCCTTGTGTGATGGATTTTTTAGTTTTCCATAATTCTTTAAGAAGACCTAAAGAAGAATGCCTTAAAGATACTGAGGATGCTTGGATGAAAAATTGTAGAAGAGAGCTTGAATTCCAATTGATTGATTACTTATTGAACATGAAAGTATAATAATGGTTGTAGATGTTAAAATGAGGAGAGGTAGGGTGTTTATATATGAAATCCATCATTTATAGATTAAAAAATGAGCCAATTCAGCCACAAAATCAAATTTATCACCAAAACCTAGACATAGGGCTCCAGGCCAAAAAGTGAGGGAATAGAATTCTTGAAACATTTTTATATTGGGAATGGAACATTTGAAACATTTTGTTCCTGGGAATAGATTTTTTGAAACATTATGTCCATTGGAGAACAAACCCAAATTCAAACTGGGTGCTGAGATGATAGGGTAGATGCCAGATTATGAGGCACAATTGATTTCAAGACCAGGAAAAGGTACAAAGGCCACAAATGGGACCAAAGTTCCCATTAAGGCTAATAAATGGTTGAAGAGGATAAATAATAAAGGAGCACACATAGAAAGAAAGGGTTTAGAGCATGTTTTAAATAAATTGAATCAACACAGAACTTATACTATTTATTTAAAAGTATAATGTGCATTAGGAGAGCATGAAATCAACATGGGAACCAATGCATAATAAAATGGGGATTAAATGAGCATCTAGTTATAGATACTAACTTTTTAGGATGGTACAATATGTATGGTATCTCAAATTCTTGGCTTTCTTCTTACCAAAAATAAGGAGAGGTAGGTTTTTTATATGCCTCTCACAACCATTTTGAGGAAAACATGGGATACCAATTCGGTAGTGGTGACTTAGTCCCACCAAAAGACCTTAATATTTGGTTTTGAGGTCCCAACTAGAGATGGGATGCTAAAATGATACATAAAATAGGGGTTGGATCAAGAATGATGAATACAAAATTCCAAGGACACTTAAATAGGCTCTAACTAAGCCTCCAATTCTAGGTGATTATAATTTTTGGGTACAATGATCTACACAAAAGTAATGAAAAATAATAGTGAATTCAAAGATTATTATATGGTAGTTAATAATTATAATTTTAGACCTTTTTTTTTCTTAAAATATATTTCCATGAAACTTTTATAATCACAGAGGAGATTATTGTTTAAAAATATTAAAATACTAATGCATAAAAATCTAAAATTACATAAAATGAGAATGAGATAATGAACATAATATTTTTGTATATAAGTAATATAATTAATGGAGGATATTATATACTAAATCTTTAAAAAGTAGGCATACACAAATTAACAAGTTCCTAAATTTTCAAATCATAAATTTTTTTTTAAATAGATTTTAATTATCAAACCTTTCTATGAGATAAATATTTTCTAATTAAATAAATCAGGAAAAATCCCACACCCATTACAAAGAAACCATTAGGTGGTAAAGTGGGGTCACACAAGGACTAATACTATAAGAAACTAAGAAATATATCTAGAAAAGGGCTAGCTACTAGAAACAAATAAAAAAAAGACCAAAAAAATAGACTCACAAAAATTAACTATGGATTTCCTAAGAGACTAAGGTCCTTCACGGCCTGTCAATCATGATTGAGAATATCCAACTATTCCAAAGAAATACAACTCCCTATTAGTAGATATTTCTATGGAGGAAGTAGAATTCAATGAAACATTGACATTTCATTATTTTAACTTGACCTTTTAACAGTTCCATATCAAGCCTCATCCAATACAAAATTCTTCTTCTTACCATGTTTCCTTTCCATATTCTTCTAGAATATCCTAGATAGAGACTATCAACTAGTTGATCATCTTCTTATTCAAAGAAATAATGCATTCCCTATTTTTCATCATTTTTCTCAGCTTATCATAGATATCAACAATGGTCCTCTCCATATTATTTTTTTCTCCTTTGTGACCACATTAATTTTTAAATAAATTACCTCATCCTCTATGGTAGCCCAATTATCAAGTCTCTCAAAAAATAATTCAAATATCATTCTGATCACCTCATCAACATTCCCTCACAAGACAAATCCCTTGCTTTGACCTCAATCACAATGAAAGCCTCCAAAATTTTGATCTTCTCCTTTGTAATATTTACTTGAGACATTAATCATTCTATGATTTCAAATTTCAAACTATAGACCCTACACAGTTCATTCATCTTACTATAGACCTTTACATAGATGAATCTAATAGGAGAATAAATAAAGGAGTTGGTTGACATACTTGATTTCAAGGATAAATTCTTAATGATGGACCTAGAATTAAGGGATGAGAATATTTATAGGATAATTTAGAAGAAGGGAACTATGTAGAAGAGAAAATATCTTAAATTATTTCTATGGGATTTGTGAAGTTAACTATTTTTCCTTTCTATGACTAAATAGAGGCTAGTGGAACCCAAATTTACAAGTCAATTTGCACATTTGAAATAACTCAAGGAAGTAATTGTATGCCTTTTATCGATGAGATTTATTTTCTTCATATTGTTGTTTTACATTGATGTTATTGAGTCTTATATTAAAATTAATATTTCTGGTCTTTGTGTATATCTTCGCAAGTTTTTTTGTTATTTATACTTTGATGCATGTTTTATTGATGATTAAACTTCAACGAAGATCTACGGGTGGTGCTAAGATCTTGCTTGACTGAGGTCAAATTGATTTGAACATCGAACAGATCAAAATTCATCCAACAGTCACCATTTTTACTCAAAGACAAATATGAATGTTATTTAATCTTAAAAGCATCATGTCATGTCAACACGTGTCCTGGGCCTGCAGGCTCTAAAAATTAAAGATGCGACAATCGATGGTTAATATTCAATGAGGATCTATGTCTAGCATTATCCCTCCAAGAAAAGATGATCGTTCTTTATCCTTCAAGGGAACGCGATTGGGTAACACATGGCCTGGGACCACAGATGTTTTGAATGGTAAAATAGCATGGATACAGTTGACAATTTCTAAATCATTGAGAAGTGTGACATGGATGCTCATCATTTATAAAGCATACTAAAATATGAGCTACTAAAGTTCCTATCTTTTAGCACATGGATATAATCAATGGTGGTCTTTTAAAAAAATCAAAAGTTGACTGACTATTAATATAGACTTGAGGGTTGATCTATGGTTAATCTAGACAAAGATTTATGGTCATTGCAATCCCGCAGTCAGAAGTGTAGGATTTGAGAAAGACAAATCCACAAAATACCAAGAACACCTACATGTAAATAACCTATTATAGGAGAGAAGCTTAAAGGAGGAAAAAATTAGAGCTCAAAAATAATCAAATAGAGGGAGTAAAATATATTCCAAGTTATTGAATAATAATTACAAAGTTCAACCTTAAAAGGTGAACAAAACCCTAAAATGAAAAAATCTAGGTTGCACATTAATAATTAATAAAACAATTAATTATTAATGCACCTAAGAGAGAGTTTAAGCACTAAAGAGTAATGATAACTTAACTAATTAAATCAACATGATTTAATAAATAATCCTAAAGAGAAATTACTCTAACACCCCCCTTAAGCAAAGCTCAGGAGGTAAGCTAACCTAACACAACTATAAAAGCAGGAAATGGGTCCCAGCAACAAGGCCTGATTAGGTACCCAAGTACATACAAGCATCTGTAAAGAGGAGAAAAGGAGAAAAACCAATGGGAAAAATCCCTCTCTAAAAAGAGATGAAGCCTAGTGAAGGAATGAAAAAGCCTCCAAACTAGGGAATGTCCAATAAAATATGAGCAAAGAAAGAACATGTAGAACACCTCTAAAGCATGAAGCTGCAAACATTGTAAAAAAATAATGATGGAGCCTCCCCTGTAATAGATCATGGTCAGGTAGAGAAGACTGTAAACAAAGCCTGAAGAGCTGATCAATAGAGCCAAGGAAGTAGTAGAACCAATAGGAGATACCCCCCATAATGTTGAGCAGGGAGAGGTATGACAGGCACACTGAAAAAGATTGCAAATAAATGATGCATGATGAAGAATATACAAACACATATAAAGGATGGTGTCATGGAAGGATCTCTCACTTGACACACATCATGAGGCTAATGTCATGGAAGGGACACTCACTTGAAAAAGGTAGATGAAAAACAAAGAAAATATCAAACCCCCTCATGGAACTTTATAATATAGTGCAAGTATAATAGAATCTCAAGCATGCATCATATGGCACTTTATCTCAGTGCGTTTGAAAACAAGAAAAGATATAGAAATAGATGTATACGATGTTTAGAAAAGGAAATGATCTTAGGACTTGAAACATCCAAGATATCTACTAGAATTCAATAAAGAAAAAAATTGAACACATAGATACATGGAGCATAATCTAGGTGTAAGATCCATAGAAGAAGATTTTTGATGTCATGTGGAATTAAAAAAAAAGGAGTCTGGAGAAGCGAGATATAGTGACCAGAGTGAAAAATAGAACCCTGACTTTGACTAACAAAAAACCTTTTAGGACAGAAAAATTAGATAACCAAACTGAAAAAATAGATCGACCTCAAAACTAGCTTTCCGTCGATATCTCTTTTGGCAAAAATGCCTCTGTTTGCTTAAGTTATGAGCAACAAACCACTTGTAGGCCAAAAACCAAATGACCTAGAAGAACCTCACCCAAAAATGGCAGAGCCAGGCTAAACTAGTGAAAAATCTCCAGAAAAGGAAACCCTCAAGATTTCCCACCAAAATGGCAGAAAAAAAATAATTATTTTTTTAATGAGAAAAAATAATAAAAAGAACAATTATTTTTTTTAAGAAAAAAGCAATTAAAAATAGAAATCATGTTTCTTTTAAAACAATTAAAAAAACATGCTTTTTTAAAAAGAAAAAAATATTAAAAAAAACAATTTTGTATTTTTTTATGAAAAAAATATTAAAAAACTAGGCGGTCGTCGAGCTTGGCCTCGTAGAGCTCCAAGCTCGGCTTGCAAAGCTCTGAACTCGGCTCAGAGAGCTTAGAGCTTGACTCACAGAGCTGAGGGCTTAGATGCCGAGCTCCGGGCATGGGTCCCCCAAAAAAGATTTTAATTAATTGTTTTGAAGTTAGATGAAACCACCTCGATTTGTATGCCTAGAAAATGGACATGAGTAAAAAAAATTTGCCTCAAATCGCAACTTCGGCCAAAATAGTCATGCCTTATATGGAAATATTAGATTTTGGGCCTTCTAAGCGCCATGGTGAGGTCCGTTTGGGCCCAAAATGCTCCAAAAAATATTCACCTTCAGATTGAAGACAAAAACCCCACAAAAAAGCTTAGATTTTCTCCTTCAAACACTCCAGAATAGGCTGCAGTAGAGGGGCTCTGATACCATGATGGATCTGAGAAACACTAATCTGATTACGCCAAAGAACAACTGCATGCAAAATACATGTTACATGAAAGAAACAAAAGAAGGAAAAACTTGAAGAACTTAGAAGCTCAGAGAAAATCGAAAAGAGTAGAGAAAAAATGTATTCTGAATTAATGAACAATAATTACAAAGTTCAAACTTAAAAGGTGAACGGAACCCTAAAAGGAAAAAAGCTAGGTTGCACATTAATAATTAATAAAATAATTAATTATTAATGCACCTAAGAGAGAGCTTAAGCACTAAAGATTAATGACAACTTAACTTATTAAATCAACGTGATTTAATCAATAAGCCTAAAGGGAAATTACTCTAGAAAGAAGATGCATTACATTTATCCTTCAAGGAATTACGCTTGATTGACATGTGTCCCATGGCCCACAAAGGTTATAAGAAAGGCAAGAGGAAGATTTGTGTTCAAATGAAGATAGATCTATAGTAGGCATGATGCCTCAAAGTGGAGATGAACGATATTTACTCATTGTGGCATCACGAGATTTTGAAATGTGTATTCAACAATGAAAAAGACAATATGCTTGGGTGATAGCATCGACATGATTTTATTTTTTCATTTTTACATATTTTAATTATTTTTTATCTCTCTTTTGTATGCTATTTGATACATCGTCAATGTTCTTATGTAGGGTTTCAAAGGTGGCAGATACAATGAATATTTATGATGATGAAATAATATGAGCTTCATAAACTAAGAAGATAAAGACATGCAAACATTCTTAGTACAACATTCACGAGGATGGAGAATGTTTGAAGATAGTCGACAGTAATGACAATCTAGTTTCTGATACTAAAGTTGTTTGTGAGAACTGATATCATGCAAAGTTTATACAGGGTATTTAGATGAAAATATGGTTGAAGTATCATGATGTTCATAATTATAAATCATTATTTAATTATCTGAGATCAATCACAAAGGATTTTATAAGTAAAATTATTGTTATTATCCTTATGGTCAACAACCATTTCTAAACAAGGATGTTAATTACTCCTTAATTGTTACTAATGTTTAGTTGTTGATCTTAGGATTAGGATTTAGTTATCAAAAGATACATCGGTCTGAAGATTCTATGCATCCCTTAGAATTTATAAAAATGGGGATTCCAAGACCATGTGAAGCGATTTATTATCATTATTATTATTGTTGTAGAATTTAATCAGAACTACAACATGGACTCAAATGTACTATTTTTCAAAATTAATAAAAGACAAGTATTTTTGTGTCTCACTTGAGATAAGAAAGTTTAATTCATTTCAGTTAGTCCCTTGCAATTATTGAAGGAACTTCAATTTCTATTCTTACAATGCTTATGTTGAGATCTTATATGTCTTATATCATTGTTTGATTATCAAGGAGTTTGTGAAAAGTTTGTATTTTTGGCTTCTTGTTCAAATGGTCTCCCAACCATATGAGTTAAATTCATTTGAACTAACAAGCATATAAATAGACTTAATTTATCTATATCTATAATATTCAAATAGTTGATTGTATTGGAACATATACTATCTTGTAAGGTTGTACATAGGATTGACTCTATTGCCCAAGTTGATATAGGCACTGATCTAATTAATTGTTGGATATAGTCATTTAGTTCATTGTTTTAAGTTGTTGAGATATTCTATAATTCATTCATTTATATATAT
>MU223775.1:2462011-2488289 GCA_018584345.1 Thuja plicata | reverse complement strand
TACACACACACACACACACACACACACACACACACATATACACTCAATGTTGATTTTTTACTTTCTGCTTCTTGACATGTCTTAAGGCATGTTTTCCCTATTCTCCCTCATATTCAGTTCTTGATATTCTTTTACTAACTTTCAAAGTTAGATTTTTAGACTTACGCATATTTAGATACTTTTGGTATGATTTTACTACTTTCTCAAATATTAATAAATAAGTAGACTACATAAAATTTATTTTACTTTTTGAAATAGTTTATTTATTTATCCTACACTTGAATCATAAATATTACTTTAGATTTTATTGTATTCATTTGAACGTTTCTATTTAATCAAATATGTCTCTTTTCTTTGATCCCTAATAGTCCATTATAGATGATTACATTCCTTTAGGTATTTATATTTCAAGAGGTCATTGCTTCCCTCTAACCCTTCATTTCATATTTTTCTCTTTTCAATAATAGTATATTAGATGTTATTATTTTTCTTCAATCAATAGTTTATTATAGGTTGTCATTTTCCTCTTATCCCTAACTCTTTGACAAGTCATTGAAAAAGTCACAATTTTTTTCTAAACACTAAAATAACCACAGAGGGCCTTAAATTGTTTGCAGTTATCAAAAATAATTATGGTTTCCTTAAAATAGCCATGGATGAACTCTAAATACTAGATATTAACGATTTATTTAATATAAACTAGGTTTAATCAATCTAATTTTGATTTTATATGATTTATGTTGGACAATATTATCTAACTTATACATGTAACTATGAAATATTTATATGATGCGTTAAATAATTATTTCCTAATGCATTAAAATCCATTTACTACTTAATTTTGGTCGTCTAACTAACAAAATGATGTTTTCTACCAAAAAATATATTATTTTCATATCTGTGAAGATAGGTTTTACATTTTTTTTCACTAGAAAGACGAGGAATATTGTACTTACATTAATAATCAAGGGAGGATTTTAGAAGATGAAAGATGTTTCATTTTCATGCTACTCTGAGCACCTAAAAACGTTATTTTTTTGTGAGAGAATTTCATTCCTTACACACCACCTTTCTAGAGGTGTTTGTCATTATTAATACTTTTCAAATATTACTTTATTATAAAAATTCTTTATGTTTTGTTATTTAAATGATAATAAGGTCAATTAGATTTTCATTTAGCTTAGTGTATTGAGTAATTTGATGTGGGGAAAGGACTAAACATGAAATTAATAGAGATTCATTTACTAATCATGGTTATTTAGTCTTTTCCAATTTATAGAATGGACTTTTGTATCATATTTTGATTATTTAGACATAATCACATAATGAATTCTAATATTGGATCATGGATAATTGATCATGTTGTAGCTCATTATAAAACCTTGTGTATTAGTATAATACTTTTCATTAATTGGATATGTAATTCATATAATTATGTGCATGTTTGGTAAAATTAGTGATTTATTTTCTTATGGAATGCGGTGGTTAGATTATCAAATTATCTAAGGCCTCTTTTTATTTAAATCCTCATAGCTATTGGTTAGATGTTCAGGATATTATTTAGATCTTACACTCTTAATCTATAGCTAACTATATTTTTTATGAATTAGCAATGAATAGGTACTTATATATATTTGATAATGGCTATGTTCTAATCTCTTTTAAAATAATTAATGTATTTTCATTTTCTTACTTTTGGTTTCCATGCTTCAACATATTTGTATAAATTAATTAGCTACGTAAGAATATATTGATGCTTCAATATGGCTAAGAATATATTTATATAATTTCTTTCTATGTGAGGATTGGATTTTCATACATAGAAAAGAAATAAGGTTAAGTTTATAGATATGAGTGAGTTTCTACTTAAAATTATCTTTCAATAATTAGCCCAAAGGGGTGGTATGGCTATAGCTTATTTGATCTCTTAATATATATTTTTTAATTGATCATCACGTCTCACACTCTCTTCCATATATCGTGATACTAATATATCAAAACATAGAATATACATACATCGTCTTGAACCAAATTTCATAAATCCTACAAATTTTGGATTACTAGGCATCCTTGTCTAGGGTCAAATTTTTTGTAATGAAAGTATTCTAATGAAGCATAGAACTTTGGAGTTGGGTTGTAAATATCTCTGACTATTTTATCTCCTATGATGTTCTTAAGAAAATATTCCATGTCATATGATTGTGAATTTGAAATAGCATTAACTATGTACTTAATTTAGTCATATTATTGAATCATACGGTCTCTTTTAAAGGAAATAGACAATAGGTGATAACCTAATAACATGTCTCTATTACATTATGTTTGAGAATAAATTTTTTATTTGTTCTTATTTATATGTAATTTTTATTATACCAATTTAATATTATGGAGGTCGTCCTAGAGATAGAGAAGAACGTTTGGTTGTATCTTGGAGAAAAAATGTGGGACAAGTTTAGAGGGGACCCCAATATAAGTGTGTCAATGTAAAAAGTAAGTCACAAACTCTAAAAAAAGGTCATGAAGTTCAAACTTTGCAAAATTATGTGAAAATTATTGAACAAGGTCAAAGGGCACCATAATCCAAGTGTCTCCACCTCTTTAAATCTTGATATTATATGTCAAATTATCTACTTTAAACACTTATAGAACTTTTTGGTATTATATTTGATATTTCTCATGAAAACCAAGGAAAATTTTGTCTTTTATAGGGTCCTTCCTAAGTCAAATCTTATGTTTGAATTACCACCTCCACTATAATAATGATTGGTGAAAAAAGAGTTTATATCCAAACTGAACACATTTTGAAATCTCAATGGAAATACTTTAATAGAAAAATGCAACTTCAAAAATGAATCCTTAACTTGAAGTCTCAAATAAGGCTTGATGTTGCTTGAATGTTTTTAATGAATGCCTTCATCATAGGAAGAGACATAAAACATGATCATTAATGTTTAAAAAAATAATTTTTGACTTCCCTGAATACAGATTTATACTCAACTATGGTTTTTTCAATGCTCAATCAGATATATCAAGAAGTTTTGGAGTTAAAATGAGAGAGGAAGTTGTGTCTTTATGAAACTTAATATTTTTCAAAATAAATTTTTAAGACTCACATTCAGGATAATTTCCACACTACATGCAAATTAATTTTTATAAGTGAAAATTTTGAATCAAACTAGTTGGATAGGGTCAGTAGGCAACCTAGTCCGCTAAGAAAATGTTGTTAGGTACCTTAGTCCTACAAATTTGAGCCAAAAAAAAGGTAGTAAGTAGGGGATTTAAACAAGGCACAATCAGATATGGACCAAGTATATTTGGTTCAATTTCCAAAGTGTGTCCAATATGAGTATGAAATTATAAAAGGATGAAATTTACTACATAACGACTTTTTTTATTTTATTTGATTCTTGCAAATTTTTCTTTATAAATGTATCCTACTCCATATGTTCCTATATGAGTTGATAGGATCCTATAATATTGGAAGATTGCTTCTCTAAAATTTTCATCATTATACTCCAAATATGTCTCTCTTAACTATTCTTTCAATTTGACTTCAATTATGAGCTTAACTTCATACTCTCACTAAAGTTGGAAATAAATATAGTGGTAAAATATATACCCTTGAGAATTTCACACTTTATTTTTAATTAATTTACTATGTAATATCCTAGATCATTTTAAGAATTTTTATGCCCCATGCTACCATATAATTTAATTTTTAAATCCAAAACTTTGTTAGTATAAAATGTTAAATTTAATACTTGGCTCTATGTTACTATTTTTTCCTTTTCCTCCCAAGGACATCACTCTTATCATCACCATAGCTATTGTGGAGGTATGAACACCAATGTGAGGTTTGAAATAGGAAATCCCATATACAATATAACCCTTCATCCTTATTTTTCATGTGAGTAGGCCATGTACGTGGTCTTATTGGGTCTTAGGGACTTAGGATGTACAAATTGGTTTTAATATATCATATTACTCCTATTACGTCTTAAGTCCAGTCTTATTAAGTTTTAAGGGGTCCTATTAGGTCTTAAGTGGTCCTATTTTATGTCTTAACGATCTCAAGGGTTCTTAAAGAATTTTATGTCATAATAGGGATCCTAAAGGAACCTAGCCTGTACTAATAGTCCTTAAGGGTCCTTGGATGTAATAACTAGTATTAATAGGTCCTATTAGGTCAAGTAAGTGGTCCTATTAGGTCTTAAGGGTCCTAGGATGTACTAGTTGGTTTTCAGAGGTCATATTAGTCCTATTAGGTCTTAAGTCCATTGTTATTAGGTCTTAAGGGGTCATATTAGGTCTTAAGTGGTCATATTCTAGGTCTTAAGGATTCTAAGAGTACTTAAAGAGTTTTATGTCACAATAGGGGTCCTAAAGGAACCTAGGGTGTACTAAAAGTTGTAAAGGGTGCTTGGATGTACTAATTGGTACTAATAGGTCATATTAGGTCAACTAAGTGGTATTATTAGGTCTTAAGTGTAATAGTATATACTAATTGGTTTTAATAGGTTATATTAGTCCTATTAGGTCTTAAGTCTAGTCTTATTAGGTCTTAAGGGGTCCTATTAGGTCTTAAGTGGTCCTATTAGGTCATGTAAGGTCTTATTAGGTCTTAAGGGTCCTTGGATTTACTAATTGGTTTTAATAGGTCATATTATTCCTATTAGGTCTTAAGTCCAGTCTTATTAAGTCTTAATGGGTCCTATTAGGTCTTAAGTGGTCCTATTCTAGGTCTTAAGGTTCCTAAGGGTTCTTAAAGAGTTTTATTTCACACTAGGGGTCCTAAGGGAACCTAGGGTGTACTAATAGACCTAAAGGGTTCTTAGATGTACTAATTGGTATTAATAGGTCCTATTAGATAAAGAAAGTGGTCTTATTAGGTCTTAAGGGTCTTAGGATGTACTAATTAGTTTTAATAGGTCATATTATTCCTATTATGTCTTCAGTCTAGTCTTATTAAGTCTTAAGGGGTCCTATTAGGTCTTAAGTGGTCTTATTCTAGGTCTTAAGGATCCTAAGGGTTGTCAAAGATTTTTATGTCACAATAGGGGTCCTAAAGGAACCTAGGGTGTACTAATAGTCCTAAAGAATCCTTGGATGTACTAATTGATATTAATAGGTCATATTAGGTCATGTAAGTGGTCTTATTAGGTCTTAAGGGTCCTAGGATGTACAAATTGGTTTTAATAGGTCATATTAGTCCTATTAGGTCTTAAGTCCAGTCTTATTAAGTCTTAAGGGGTCCTATTAGGTCTTAAGTGGTCCTATTCTAGGTCTTATTGATCCTAAGGGTTCTTAAACATTTTTATGTCATAATAGGGGTCCTAAAGGAACTTATGGTGTGCTAATAGTCATAAAGGGTCTTTAGATTTCACAATAGGGGTCCTAAGGTGTACTACTTGGGTCCTCTAAGTGTCTTAGAGGGTACTAGGATTTACTAAGGCTCAGTCCTCCTACGATAATATTTTAACATCTAACTCTACATGAATAAAATTTATACATGTAACTCTAAAACATATATAAATAATTTAGAGAGAGAGAGAGAGAGAGAGAGAGAGAGAGAGAGAGAGAGAGAGAGAGAGAGAGAGAGAGAGAGAGAGAGAGAGAGAGAGAGAGAGAGAGAGAGAGAGAGAGAGAGAGAGAGAGAGATCCCCTATGATAGTACATAATTGTCACACAAAAACATAACTCATAGATGAGAAAATTATTATTTTTGAAGGTTTTGGTGAAATTTATTACAACCTACTTTGGTTTAGGGTAATGCTTAAGATTAATGCCACATTCTTGAATCATCTATCAAATGTAGTCCATATGTAACTTAATGTGTTTCAAACTCTTGTAGTGAATGATATTCGTTCAGTTCTTTGTTGCACTTTGATTATCAATAGATATGTATCTTTGCTTTCTAAATGGAATCTCAAAATTAGTGACAATATTGTGAGGCCAAATATCTTTAGTGTATAATTGACCATTTCTCAATAGTAATCAACTTAGATAAATGAGTATTTTTATACTCCTTTTTTAAAACAAACAAACTAGATCAAAACCCAATGAGGGATAATGCCCTATAGTAGAAGTATTATCTTTATAATCACATATCCAATTTAAATTTGTACCCCACCAAGTCATTATCAACACCTACTACATACTAAATTTTATAACGATGAGTACTCTTTAAATATTAGGGATGATGTACTTAGCTACTTTCTAGTTTGTTTAATGTGTCTTGTTCATAGATCAAGAGACCATAGCGACATCATAATTCATTTTGGTCTTGTAAGTGTGAAGTGACTAGACTCTAAACAAATTTATCATATGAAGTGCTACCAACCAAGGGTGACTAACAATCAGCCTAAAGTTTGTTAGATCTAATGGGAATGTAGTTAGTGTAGGCTTATAGTGAACCACGTTAAATGTGGAGAGCATATCAAGGACATACTTGGGTTGTACAAGGAAGATACTTAAATATGAGAGAGTGATCTTAGCCCCCCAAAACAATTCAAAAGGTTGAGATTTGATATAAAATAAAAATTATCATGAAGAGGGTTGAAGCAAGAAGATGAGTCCACTTAATGGGGTAACGTTCCGCTTTGGGATCCCGAGCCTTAATTCAATTGTCACCCTGTAGGAAACGGGGTCCCAAGGCTAAATGAGATCCCTCTCAAAACGAGGTGACATTTGAAACACTTCCTCGTTTCTATATGGGGTGACATTGCAAATGTGGCCTCATTTTGAAAACTATAAAAAAATATTGGAACTATTATTTTCATTTTTACTGAGCGTGATCCCGCTCTAGAGCTCTACCCCGTTCTTTTTTAGGCCAAATCACTTCAGGTGATGACATTTTCAACCTTTTTTAATTTTTTAGTATTATTTACTATTTTAAATTATTTTTCTCATAAAATTTATTGTCATTTTTTTCCTTTCAGAGCTGCACATCTTCGCTTGCCATCTACACCACCTGCAACTCTTTGCTTTCCATCTACACCACCTTTAGGTAGGTCTTTTTCTTATTATATTTAAAGAAGAAATGTATGGTAGTGATTATTGTGCTTTCCTAATCACGTGATATACTTCAAATCTTTCTTTTAAGTATTGTTAAAAAAAAAGATAAATGAAATATTTTTTTTTTTATAATTAAATACAACAAATAAGTTTAAAAGAAAAAAACATATGAGAGTGATTATCTCTATTTCTTTATCACATGATATACTTCAAATCTAACAAAATTAGAAAATAACAACAAATAAGTAAAACTAAAAACTTTTTCATAATCCTTTGATTTCAATGACACACATACTCATTCTATGATTGAGCTTTATCAATAGATAATCAAGAAGAAAGTCATCTCTATTATGGGAAATACTCAACCAATTAAACTACAATCCATTAATTTAAATGACACTTATTCTATAATTGAACATCTTGAATAAATAATCAAGAAACACATAATCACCTTTATGGAAAATGCTCAACCAATTAAACTACAAACCTCTCATTCTAATGACATATTCTATAATTCAAACCTCTCATTCTAATGACATATTCTATAATTGAACATTCTGACTGAATATTAAAAAAACATATCATCACTTTTATAGAAAATACTCAACTAATTAAACTATATCCCACTAATTTCAATTGCACATTTTTATCACTAATGTCAATGACAATAAATCTTCAAAATTGGCTGAATTGCTAAGAGGCTAACATGATGACGACTATTGTTTGACAAAGCTTAAATGCTTCATTTCAGCCACACATTTCCACCACGGTGTGCACGCAACTTCCTAACACTAATAGATATAAAACTGTTTGGCCAACTTATCAAACTCTTGTGACATACCCAACACGAGTATATCTGGCCTACCGTATCAATAATATTCATAAACATGTAAATTATCCTTGATTTAATGATTGGTTTTTCACATATAGCTGCTTCCCGACCTTACTAATAGATTTTCTAGACAAAATCAAATTTGGTCGGTAAAATCCGTCCAAAATAAGTACACCTCATGCTTGGCTCTTCACTCGGGTAGCAAGTACAAAGAGCAATATACAGGGTTTGTAAAATGTATAACGTATAATGATTTTGTTTCTAGCCATTTAAATGTTGGGTTTATGATGTTCACCACCTCAAACGAACCATCTATTTAATATTTACATATAGTTTTTAATGTTTCTTTTTATAGTTACATAAAAACATATCTTATAGATATTATAAATATGATATGAGAACAATACTTTAAAAAGTAAATAAGAATGGTAGTTTTTTCAACAGTCAAAACAATACTTTCGTTCTTATGAAGTTTGGATGTTAGAAATCTTTGGAGGGAAAAAAAAAATAACATTAGGAATGTTTCATATTTTTGGATAGTAAGAGGTGGCTTATAATACATAATATTTATAATATTTATGATTAAAATATGATGATAAAATTTAATCTTCTGGAATTGGATTGGTAATGTGCATGTTAGAATTGTTATATCTATAAATTATATTATTTATTTTAGATAGTAGTATATATGTGATTCTATTGTCAATTCTCTAAATAATTTTAATTGTCATGATTTAATCCTCTAGTGTCATAAACTTTTGCAGCTAAACCACTTGTAGAGATATTCACTTGAAGGGCCTACTAAAGATGAAATGTGCCTTGAATAACTTATTATAACACAATAGGAGTCATTTTCAATTATTATTTTCAATCAAACTCATATGGCTAGATGCACATGTTGCAAGATACTATAGACAAATATGCAAAATATATTATTTATGATAACTCAATTATTGAAATGACTACTCTATAATAGACATAGATATTTAGAGTAAAAAATATTCGTATATATTTTTCAAATGGTGAAATCACTCCCAAGATGATGTAAAATTGGGTGACAGAAGAGTAGTTGGGGTCAAAGCCACTTGTAATTGGGGTGTAATGAGTGCATATGACTTTTAGTTTTGATTAATTTATATTTTAACTAATTCAAATTGAATACTAGAATATTTTTTCTATACTTTTTTCCTATCATTGTTCAGTTGCACTTTTTTCATCTAACATAAATTACAGGATTAATTTTACAAGTATTATGTTAAAATTGAGATGACATTATTAATTTGAAGTAAATGGTAATATATTGACGACTTATATAATTTGGGATGACATTACTACTGTGAAGTAAATGGTAATATATAGACAAGTTTTATATTTTTTTTCTTGTGAAATGTAAATGAAAGATCATTATCCATTATCTATCATTATTTTGAAGGTGAATTAATATATATGAGGGTAAGGTAAAACATCATTATAGAAAATTTTTCATACTTAAAATAATAATTGAGATAAATTTATTTTTAAAGAAATGTATATTCAAAATTGTAAAATTTAAGTAGAAAATAATTTGTTAAACTTACTCTATTTTTAAAAAATGATTTATTGATGATAATTCTATTAATTAAGTAAAGTGTAACATCATATATCACATTAATATGTTCATCTATTTATTTGTTTTTGTTTTTTTTTTAGATTTTTTTAATGGATTGTATTAGATAATTGTATATCAAAATTATTTGAAATTGTCTTTCTTGATTTTGTTGTAATTTAATATTTGTAAATTATTATATATTAGTGTAATTTATACAACCAAGTTCTTACATAAAGATTCTATTTTTTGAATTTTTAAGTTTTAGATTGTGTTGGTCTCAATGAACTTACTTTGCATGTGCTTATGAATGTTAAAAATTCTTTGTCAGCTTATTTTCCCAACATCAAAATCATATTATAGCTAATTGACTTTTATCAATAATAATAAGAATCATTCCATATATGTTCCCTATAAAAAATGGATTAGAGAGCTCTTGATTTTAAAATATTATTGTAAAAAATGAGGTTTATTTGATCTTGTAAAGGACTTATATTTTCCTTTTTCAATCATCTCTCTTCATTCTAATACTGTATTTTGACCCTCTTCTTCTGAAAATATATTATTTTCATTGGAAGACTTTACATGAAATTCCTCAACTTTTATGTTCACATGATATCATTCCTTAAATTTATTTTCATGTTGTGATACTAGTTTCATGGCTTTCGAACATTACTTATAAATATAAGTATAATAATATGATATTGGTATTTGCAAATCATAACAAAGACAATTAAATTTTGGTACAAAATCTCTAATTTCTAATAGGGTATACATCTTTACTTTTCTTTATAACTAAGTGTAATCTAAATATTATTTTTAAAAATGATTTTAAATATGACAATTTTTCTTCATAACATTATCAATTGTAATCTTTTATGATAGAAATTGCAAGATTTTTATTAATGTGAATAATTTCATAATACAATTGTCATATTTTCTTTATGCTTCAAATTGTAACTCTATATTAGTAAATATTAATTCTTTCTACTAAAAATGAAGAAATATGGAAAAATACTATTTTACTTTTGAAATAATTTATTTGAACTTCTTAACTGTATTAAAGACTATGTTTACCTAGTGAATTAACTTCATTATTGATTTAATCATTTTAACTTTTCTTAATTTATGATCTTTCACTTTTTCTTTTTCTTTATAATTTAATATTTTTACTTTAATTTCTTTACTTTATTGGTTTGATTAACTTAATAATTTAAATTTACCACTCTTTGTTTTTAGTTTCTTGTAATTTAATATGTTATTAGTGCATGATGTGAACTAACTTTTTACTTTTACTTTCTTTATAAATTAGTATTGTACAAGTGACAAATCTTAAATATATTTTTTAAATCTTTATTTATCTACTTCTAGATAAAAAAAATGTATCAAATTTTCCTATGTGAAGTTAGCCCTGATAAATCTCTTTCGTTTTCCTATAAACTTTCTCTTCAATTTGGTTGATTATTAACTTTGTCTACAATCTACTTCGATTATTTCAAAATGTTTGTATAACGTTTACTTTGTCTTGCTTGCTTAACTGTCTTCCATTGCTTACCTTAGCGAAAATAACTGGCAATTGACATATCTTTCTGCAGTAACGATCACCGACGGTTTCCTTACGGATTGGTCTTTTAAAATAAAAAAAATTGTGCAGCTGTGTCAAATCAGGGGCCCAGGAAATTAGTTCAATAGTCTGTTAGTCCAACATAAAGCTGTCATGAGTACATATTATTTTTGATATGGATGTTGTGTAACATTCAGTTGTGTTCTATTTTAAAGACATAACCGGCTAAAATAATTGAAGTCTTAATAATTCTGGTTTCACCATCATACCTATCATCAATGCGTCACTTCCTAATTATTATTTATTCTTTTCTTCAAAGGGTATTGTTAAATGTTTTGACATCATAATTACAAATTCAAGTGACCTCGCATGACAAATATGTTTTTGAATTACCATACATTATTTTATTTTCTTTTACAGTAGTAAATAATAATCTTAAATAGATATCTTTACAGAATTTACGATATGGTTTAATAGTTTAGTGCCAGCTTCATAATTGAGTTGTTTTTGAATAAATTTCTTTTGGGAATAATGGTCAGTTCAACCTTATCTAATTGAGTTATTTTAGAATAAATATAACTTTTGGGAATAATGCTCAGTTCAACTTCTTTTAAGTGGCATCCAATATATTTTTTAGATAGTGTTTAGAAAAGTTCTTGGGAACATGTTCAATATATTATATTGGATTTATTGGATTTATGACATGATATAATAGTCTTTTGTGAGATTCATAATTGGGATGGTAGTGGTTTCCTTTACATATGTATCTTTTGTATCTTTTGTGAAAAACTACCGGCTAAACTCACTTCAAAAAAAATGAGTGATTGAAATCGAGTGGAATATGTTCTATATATCTAATGGAGAATAGTGGTATTGTTTAAAATCTCTTATGAGGTTCTTAAGCTGGTTCATAATAGTTTCCTGAATAGATCCATCTTTTAATAAAAATTACCAGCTGAACTGTTTTCAAGTGATATCAAAGTCCATCCTATTAAATAACATTGAAAAGGAGATTATTGGAATGTGTCCAGCATATCCCATTGACAGCTGTGGCATGGTTTAATAGTCTCTAATAATTGTTTTTATGACTAAACATTATTGATTTTTCTTTAACACTAATAAATTACAATTCATAAGAGATGTTGGAACATGTTCAACATATTATTTGTGGATTTATTATATGATATGACATAACTGTCTTCTAAAAGATCCTTAGCTGAGGTCGTAGCAGTTTCTTGAATATATTTATTTTTTAGAGGTGGAAAATGGCTAGTTCAATGAGTAGTATCAGCATATTATATTGAAATCTGTGACATAGTTTAATAGTATCCTGTAAGATCCTTAATTGAGAAGGTAGCAATTCCATATACAACGAATAAAAGCCACCTCAATTCCCTTTTCAAAAAGGTAACATCGAAATTGAAAATAGAATACGCAGTGGCGAGAAAGAATTGTCATGGACATCATACAGAGAATATTAATTATTACCAACTGAATTTCGATATCCTACATAAGTATATTTTATATTCTGACCATTCCCAGTATTAAAGCCTAACAATAAAAGTTTCCAAACTCCCCATCCTTCTATTTAATATACGGCTTCGCCAGAAAAGAGACAATATACATTCTAAAACACATGAAGCCACTTGCCGGCGCTTGGAATGCCGTTGTTAACCACAAACAGCATGTAGTACCCCGCCGGCGCAATAACGGAATTCGGGGGCGCCGTCACACCTGCATAGTACGTTCCTCTCGCAGACGTCGGAGAACTTGATGCCAGAATCAGCATTCTCTGGTTCATGGAAAACGAGTGAGTTGTGAAAGACGGAGCGTACAAATGGAACCCAATGTTCCCGGGACTGTAATTGGAAACAGTGAACTGAACAACGATACTTTTGCCATAGTTTACTGAGGAAGAAGATAAGGCAGCAATGGTGGGCCTGTAGATCTGATAGGCCCCGTCCAAGTAATAGGGACTGTAAGCTTCGAGTCTGAGCTCTGTGGGATAAGTTGTTCCTGAGAAACGGTAGCCCACATGGGGATTCGAACCCCCGACGAAGATCCGTCCATCAGGCAAAACATTTGCACTGGAATGATACATTCTTGGAATGGTAGAGGCCGCGAGGGTCGAAAATCGACCCCCGGCTGATAAATTGGGCCTGTACAGAAACGGAGAAAGCGCCGGATTTTTTCCCAGCTCCCAACCGGCGGATCCACTCTGGGCACCGTTAATTATCAGAATTTCTCCGGTGGGAAGAATTAGCATGTCACCCATGACTCTTGGAGCCGGCATGTTCTCCATCGCCCAACCGGGGTTCGAATCCGTTATCACAATTCTCCCGCAGCTCTGCAGCGCCGTCAAAAAATTCCCAGCATTCGCAGAAGTGAAGGCGTTATCCGGAGCGCCGCCACAAACGAGGATTTCTACTCTTTTAAATCCATCAGACGCCGCCAATGCCAGCATTGCAGATGACCCACATGAGGGATAATTCCTCGCCCCGCCGGGCAAAGTAGGAAACGTCTTCACAACACGGTTGTTTTTGTAATCAAGCAAAATTGAATCTTTGTTGGCAAAGACGAACAGGTTTCCATCGGAGGAGAGGTGAAGAAAAGGATAGAGATTGTTCTCCACGTCCCTCACATTAGTCTGCCTCAAAAGCGGCAGCGAATAGTAGCCTTCTCCGGAGTTCTTGGGCACGAACTCGTATGAAAAAGCCCGTCGGCCACCCACAACGATGACTCTGTTATCAGGCAGAATCTGACTCGTTGCATACCATCGATTCTCTGCGAGATAACTCGACCTTGAGTCGTCCCAGTCACATGCAGAGTTACTGCAGGGCAAGAAATAACGGACCGCCTTGCCGCCGTCGTTGAAGCCGCCGGTGCTCACCAGGTCACCGTTGGCTGCAAACGAGCCAGACGAGCACCACGTGTCGGTCATCACAATGAGTGGCCGCAGGCCACCGGAAGCGATGTTGTATTCTATGGAGTGCGCCCAGCAGTCGTGCTTAAGAGCGAGGTCGTTCTTATCGTCTCTGCATCGCCCACCGTTGAGACGGAGCTGAGAAGCACCGTAGTCCGTCCGATCAAACATAACAACGGTGTCTTTATACGTTGTGGTCATATGCATGGCCGATACGCCGCCATTGCTTACCACCAGCTGCCATGACCCCGCCTTAACGTCCACAGCGCCGCCACCCCGCACATGCAATAACAACGCTGCACACAACAACACTAATTCAATCATTCTCGTTCTGCCCATCACGTACTAAATGATAATGGCAGAGAGATTGAATTTTGCTATTTTGCTCTCCTCCCAATGCAATTAAGCGTATTTATACACTCTGGACAAGCGTAATTCAACTTGCTGACCGCGACGGTCTGACAGAATCTAAAATGCCATCTTGATCAGAGGTAGTGTTAAGCAGGGAGTTCTTAGAAAAAAAAATTGCACAGGGGAGAGAATAAAAAAATAGTTGCAAGAAAAAGTCAAAGAAAGTATGTTGACGAGATAATTTGGAAGGATGAGAGTATATTCAGAAACATTTTAATCTTATTCTATTTGGTTGTTGGAATTGGGTTGGAATTGGGAAATTCAAATACTGAAATTCCCAAATTCGAAGTTTGTTTTAAAAAAATGAAATATGGAATTGGATTTTCCAAATTCTAATTTTGGTCTACAATGAGCATATGAATCTTCCACCTCAAAAGGTAGAATTGGAAATCTGCTTTTTAAAAATTAAATTTTATAAACTTTTTGGGTCCATTTGCTCGTGTTAATCAATTTTTATAACTTTTCAAGTCCATTTGCTCGTGTTTGCCCTTGTGCGAAGGTACACATATTGTATTTGCCCTTATTTGCAGTTTTTTTTATACCACTAGTTTTAGACTTTTATGGAATCCCCTCTGTTCGCCGAAGTGCCTAGGGTTAAAAATTAAAAAAAATCTTGTTCCAATTCCAATTCCAGGAACCAAACACAAAAAATACATCTTATCACTCATCTTCCGCGTGAACCAAACAGTTCCAACCATATTACAACAACCATTTTTCGGATTTATTACTTCCTGAATTGGCTAATTCTAGCATTCTGTAATTCAGCAACCAAACGGGCCATAGATGTTATTTACATATCAGCTAAATAAAATGGAAAAGCAAAAATGTAAATGCTTTAAGGAAGAACCAATTTAGATGTGAAGGAGGAAGGTGGATGCTATCTAAAGAAGAGTGTGAAGATAGAAGATGTTATTGAACTCAAAAAGTGGTGAAAACTGAATGGTATTAGATAATCGAGTGTTCGGTCTACAAGAATATATGAATATCAGGATCAATTACATTGACATACTAAATGTTACGATTTTGAGTTACCTATTAAAGCTAGTAGATTTCCACAATCCATAAGAATGCTGCTCTAGTTTCTGAATTCGACTGTGTAAGATTTTTCACATCAACGTTCCAGATCACTCTACGATCCATCATTAGGATGCAACATTTCAGATCTCTTGCATCCTCATGATGGATCACGCAGTGTGATCCGAAATGTTAATGTTAAAAAACTGCAGACAATCGAATGCAGAAAGAAAAAATTAAGTAGACTAGATATCGGCAGATTTTTCTTTGTCAGTTTTGCATATTTTTCTACTTTACTCTTTATCTGTAGATCCCATAAACTGTTTAACCTAAAAAAACATTGTGATGCTGCTATCAGGATTCAACTGTATAGTTTTGAGTCAAACTTATTGACCTATGTTTCATGAGAAGTGATTCACAAAAGTCCATCTCTCATGAGAATGGTAGAACACTTAGCACTCATTACATCTAGGTGATATTCACAAGTGAAGCACCGGACCTTACCAGAAATTTACCCATCCCATTATTGCTCCAACTCAAACACACTTAACCATAATTTTTTTTCAAAGATTAAATCCACTTACCCTACTACCATATTTACTAAACATTTAACAGTACATTATTCCTTCATTCATTAGGTCTAACCCGTCCAAACAGCTTTGCATGCAGACGGAACTTTTTTACGTGCGTATATAGAGAGCTTCTCTACCATTGAAACACGTTAAAGGAGGCCCCTTCCACGCGCTTTCTTTTTGCTGTCTGCTATTGGCTAGACGTCCACATTTGTAATAATAATTGTCTTAATTGAGAAGCGTGTAAATGAGAAAAGCATCCACAAGAAAACGTCTCGAAAGATTCTCGTGCGCTGTAGAGATGGCTACCTATCTTAATGTATATCTATGTTTGAACATGAATAATACTACCTACTGTACTCTTTTAATATTTTGGCCGGGCCTGTTTTCCATTATTTAATTCTTTGTTATCTGTTACATTTTCTTTTTTTTCTTCTTTTTCTTTTCTTTACTTTAATTTATTCTGTCGCGGCCCTTTAAACTCTCTACCCGGAAAAACTCCGTTATTAGTATTGTATTATTCGTTTTAAGCATATGCAGAACGACCTTTAAAACCTATTTATGTATGGCCTAACAACCTTTAGCATCAGGCTCGTCAATTTAGACTTCTTTTGGATCACTGTTTCCGTCATAACCTGAATTTTCTCAATTCCCTGGTTAGAAAAATGATTGCTCAGCAGCATGAAAATACCAGCGATAATAAACATTAAAATAATGGTTCAAAATTGTCAAGGTCGAAGCCTCTACTGTACGGAGCGGTGTAGATTAGATTCTTTTGTACTGACTGCATATATGCGATTTCCTACGTCAATTCTTTGCCTAATATTCAAAGCCAAATCTATTTCTGTTTGATAACGTACCCACAAAGCACAATAAAATTCTATTACATTCTCTGATCACGTCTTCCCCCTTGTAAGTGTATTGAAAATAGTTCCAATGTTTATGTTTTGTCAACCATATCTAGTTCAAACCAACAACTGAATAAGACCACAAAGCGATTAGACCATATTGAGTTGGATAATGTTTTGAATTTCTAAGGAGAATATTACTAGTAGCTAAACATCAAGATGCTCTTGAACATTAGATATTTATAAATATTTGTAGTTTTATTGTTAATTATTATATATATTATTGTCTTTTTATAATTAAATATCGAATATAAATATCTTGTTGATACAAATACTAATTTTAACTTAATATAAATTTCTTACAAGTTAATATATTACAAATAATATATGGATGACTAAGGGTCGCCACTTGGAAATTCACTTTTATTTAAAAGCCACCTCCATATTAGAAGTCAACTATGGAAAACTATGAGTCACATTTTAGAATTCCACTCTGGATGCCCCTATGAGGAATTGAACTTGGCTTCCTACAATGAGAACCTAAACTTTTAACTATTTAAAGTCAAATCCTTGGACATTTATGTATGTAACATTTGACTGGATGTAGGTATATGTTTTTATCCCTTTTAGCAATCATATGTATAGTCTTTGATAGATAGAATTATAAATATTTGTATTAGTTTTTCATTAAGGTTCAAAGAGGTTTTGAAAGGACCTGAAACCGTATTTATAAAAGGTTGCCCTCAGTATAGCTTTAGGAAACTATTAGGCATCCATAAGAAAAAAATATAGAAACAAGACAAGCAAAAATAAAGAATTAGAATAATATTTTCATGGCCTCATTGCGTCAATTTCCATCTCTGAACTGTCTAGAACAAATTTCTTCAAGCCTTGAAGATCTTGGGTGAGATGAATAGAAGCTCGATTTAAATTTCCCCTAGTTCTAGTATAAGGTCCTTTGTTCACCTCCACAGCCCCCTACCCTTTCTTCTCACTAGTGTGTAGATAAACCAATACAATAGGGTAAAGATGAAGCTTTTCAAACTTATCAACCATAGTTTGAATTCTCTCAAAAGTAATCTTAATTACCTTATAGCTGAAAGTAACAAGAATACACAAGTTGTCATTAATAATTTTAAGCTTGTTCTCTAGGGAAACGATCCTTCATAGCTGGTCTTCATGGTCTCGACATCCTTAAAAACCTTTTTCAGTGAAGCAACCAGAGATTTACCTTCTTTCTGATCCACATGAAGTTTATTCTTTTGATTAAACTTCAATCTTAAAGTTAATCTGATTAATTTCATGAAATATCCTCTTGCTCATTTGGAAGGAGTTCATAGTTGCATTGCGAGGAATGTTCATTAAATATCCTTCTTTCATAGCTGGTCTTAATGTTACTCTTTGATAGATAGAATTATAAATATTTGTATTTATTTTCATTAATTTTCAAATAGGTTTTGAAGGGATCAAAATCCTATTTACAAAATGTTGCCCTCGGTATAGCTTCAGGAAACCAATAACCATCCATAAACAAAAAAACATCACACTAAAAAAACACATAAATAAGAAAAATAGAAAATAAAGAATTACAAAATATTCTTCATGGCCTCATTTGCCTCAACTTCCATCTTGGCAGTGTCTACACAAGTTTTCTTCAAGCTCTGAAGATCTTGGGCAAGATGATAGAAGCTCAATTTAAATTTCCCCTACCTCTGGTAGAAGGTCCTTTGTTCTCCTCTACAGTCCCTTGTCCTTTCTTCTAACCAGTGTCTAGATCAACCACCATAGTAAGCTTAGGATGAATATTTTCAAACTTATCAACCATAGTTTGAATACTCTCAGATGTAATCATAATTTATTTATGGTTGAGAGTAACAAGAGTACACAAGTTGTTATTAATACTTTTAAGCTTGTTCTCCAGGGCAACAATCCTTCATAGTTGATGCTCATGGTCTCAACAGCCTTAACAAAAAAATTTAGTGAAGCCATCAGAGATTCACCTTCTTTCTCATCCATAGGAAGTTTATTCTCCTTATTAGTATTTTGTTTGTAGATACCCCTTATCATAATGTTAATCTGATTAATTTTATGAAACATCCTCTTGCTCATTTGGAAGGAGTTTATTATTGCATTGAAAGGAATGACTAATAAATGAGGAGATAAGAAGAGTCATCACATGGTGCAAAATTAGGGAAAGTTTGTTTAGGATTGATTCGGCTTTTCTTAGAGGTTTTAGGAATTAGGCCGTCCTTTTCTAGGGAGATGGGCTCTGAGTCTTCTTTATCCCATTCCTCTTTCTCCAAATATAAACTATCAGAGTCATCTTCTTGTTTCTCCTCACCATCTTCCTTAGAGGCAAGGGAAAGTTTTTTCTTCCGTTCGGATGGGGAAGTGATTTTTATTCCATAATTAATAAAATTAGGTCTTCATGTAACACTAGGTTCTTAGAAATCTTCTCATGCTCTTTTATACTAGCTATAAGAGAAGATAGTAAATAGAAGGGATATGAAATTCTAACCTTGTGCCGAAAATGGTTCAACAACATGAAGTGGTGTCCATACACAGTGGTAAATCTACTATCTAGAGTGAAATATTAGATGATCACCTTCAATACTATCATTCAAAATTTCTTGATTGAACTCAGTTCATACTGGCTCTTCTTCTTTTCAACTAGTGAATCCCCTTCTTCATATTTCAAAAAATGCTCCATAGTAGAATCAAAGTCTTTATGACTCCTAAAGAATTTTCTCCCTTCAATCGAGAGGCTAGTAAGTTTACAGAAGAGCTCCTCAATCACACTCCACTTCCTTCTAAACATATAAAATTTACCATTTAGTTATCTGTAAAGATTTTAGTGATTTGAGGGTCAAAGCCATGAAGACGTTCTAAGAAAGGGATTACTCCTCCCTTCTTCACTATTCTCCAAATGGTGGGGTCTTTTATCTTTATAATAATTGATTAGTTCCAATAGATTTAGATCCCCTCCATCTTTCTATTTTTAATAGTGGTTCTTCCTCTTTTCATCAAGTCCATAGAATTCCAAACATGATCAAACCTTCCACAACATGGAAAGATAGAAAGGAAAAAATAACACATAAAATGTGTGGGAGGAAATTAGACTATACGACACTTAATACTATTCATGAATAAACATTCCATTGAGGAGCCCACGTGTGTCTCATTTCGAAATCCATCATTTCCAATCCATTCTTTGAGATGGGTTCTTTAATTTACCACTTCAACACCTCATCAGTTCAGATCCAAATATAAGAAAAATAGTCTGCTATAGTGTTTCCCTATAGAAAAATATGAGATATTTTATATTCAAAATAGGACTATAATATTCATTTATTCTTCAACATAATTTTTAATTGTCCATGAAGGAGCTTGTATGCCTTTAAGACATTAAATGATATTTTTAGAATTCGCTTCACTTACTGCTATTCGTAAGCTTGGCTAGTTTTAGACCAAGGTAGGTAGAAATTACTTTAGCTAACTAGTTAGTTAGTTTCCCAAGGAGAGCGCCACCACCACAAGAAACCCACCAGATTTATTTCTCCACACTCCTCTACACCCATTCAGCCTGGGGTTACCCTTGGCCGCCCCATCAAAATTAACTTTCATCCACCTTACGGGAAGACAATCCCAAATTATGCTCTATCTATCTTTTCTAAGCGGTTTAATGGGGAGAGGAATATCACTCTAATTAATCTATATAAAATAAATATGAAAATCAGAAGGGGAGATAGGACACTTGACAAATATTTTGCCCTTTAAAAATGAAAAAAAAAATTCCTAAATAGTCCTCTTACACTTAGAAAACACACATCATAGAAGGAAAAAATATCCTCCTATAACACCATGATCTTTCTTTCTTTTCATATATCCCAAAAAAGATTATGAAGGGAATTCCACCAAAGTAGAGAAATAACATAGTTAGAAAAGGGATAGATCCATTGAGAGAAGAGTTGAAGGAGAGACTAGAAAGACCTAGTTAACACCCCAATGCTCTAGAAAGCAACTCCAAACAACATGGGGAAAGGAACATTACATAAATAAATGAGAAGCATTCTCAGAATCTTAACAACACAAAAACCATATATGAGAAATACATACACCTCTTTTACATAGATTATCTAACCCCTTATTTATATTTGTTAACATTATCTAATAGCATATTTAAGTATTGTCACTATGATCAATGAAATTTTCTCTTATAATTTTATAAAGTAAAAGGTTACTTCAGAGGTTAATTATATTTATTAATATTGATGATAGGAAATGATAGAAATAGACAAAGTAGTTGTGCAACTAATCAACCCCAATCACAAGCCCTAGATTCACAAAACTAACCAACATCACATAAATGGAACTCTTCTTCATGAAAAGAAAAAAAATGAAAGAAAAACAAATATACTCATATATTTTCATGAAATGCTTGATTCCATTGTCCTTCTATCCTTTGAGATCTTGTATTGAAATGAGTTTCTTTCAGATTTCTAAGCATATGTACAATATACTATAAATGAGTGGAGTGTGGTTGATTAATGCAAAATTATGAATGCATGAAGATGATAATGGTGATATGAAGATGATAATGATGATATATATGGCTCTCAAAGATCATAAAGTATGCAAGATCTAAAGTATGTAAAAAGATCATAAGTTCTCCAAAATCATTAACTAAGGTATTAACATTCAAAAGAGTGGACAAAACGTTCCTTTATAGAAGTCCTCTTGAAATTCAAGGGATAAGATTTAGAGGTGGTAGAATTAGTGGCTAATATTGGAGAATATGTGAGGAGCAAGTAGGAAATATTGAGAATAAATAAGGTTAATAAATTAAAGGAAATAGAGGGATGAGATGGAGGGGTAGGTAGAAGATAATGAATTTTCCTAATACATCGCAAGGTAGACTGAATCTAGATATATTGTAGACGTGATAATCAAATAAAGAGACAAGTGGCATTTGTCACAAGACTATAAATTGGGATTTGATCCATGTGAGTGAAGATGATTGGCGAGATTGAAATGAAGAGGATTAATCAATTTATAAAATAAATAATTTGATAAATAATAGAAAAGGAAAAGGAAATGAGATAATAAAATAAGTAAAAATTTATTTAATCATAATAGAGAAGGATAATGAATTTGATAAATAAATAAAAGTATTTATTTAAATAATAAAGGAAGAGCCTAATGAATTAATCAAATAAATAATAATTATCTATTTAATTATTAGAAATAATTTAGAATATTTGTTTGGTTACATGAGGATATTTTTAAGCTCATCTAAAATGATAATTATTATAGACATTAAAGACCTATAAAAACATGTTAAGATTTTGAGTTTTATAGCCCCAATGCCTAATCACTTTCTTTGTTCCTTGTAACATACTTGTTATTTTATATCATTTTTTTTACATGTTGTTTCTCTTAGTTGTGTGGTATGGATTTCCTACACTTTTATACATATGCATTACATGTTAGAGTTGAACAATTCATGCATCTATGCATTCCTATTATATTGTTATATTCTCCTTGTAATTAAATAGTGATCAATGGTGGAGAATCTTTGTGCAATTACACAAGAATGGGATATTGTCCAATTTCAATTGTTGAAATATACACACGCTAACTTACCAAAGGTTTAGAAATTCTTGGTTTTATTTATTACTTATGATGTGCTTGGAGTTCCTGCATATTTGAGATGGAGAGCCCTTGACATGTTTTTTTTAGATAAAAGATATAAAGCCTGAAAAAATATATTAAACTTGAAATAAAGATTACATGGTAAAGTAATAAGATGGCCACAAAAACCTGCATGCCAAATGACTATTTTTGAAGTACAGAGGCCCAAATAGTATTATATGTATGCTATTATAATATTCAATGGATACTATGATCATTTGTGTTGAGAAACAAGGATATCTAGAGCACTCAGATTTGTTGCAATCTCTTCTTTAGCATGCATACAATTTACAAAAGACTTAAAGTAGTGGTGGAATTCTCATTGGGTAGTTCCTTTTCCTCTAATTTTCTAATTCCTGAATGCTTGAGCTATACCACTGACATGTCTTTTATTGTGATTAAAATAGGTTTTGATGGGAACTGAAACCCTTTAAAAATAAGAGTAAAAGTATAAAATAGTATACTAGAGAAAACAAGCCTAAAATGGTCAATACAAAAAGTCACTCAAAATATGAAGAGTGAAAAGGTAGCTAAAGACTAGCCAAAAGATAAATAAAAACAAAACAAAGAACACAAATAAATTAGAGGAAAAACTAGGAAATCTCTTTAAGAGCTTCAGATGCATCAACCTTCATCTAGGTCATTTGCATCACCCCCTTCTTCAAGTCAATGAAATCAATAGGCACAGTCTCATCTTTCCTCTTTATGTTGGCCCTTGTCCTTTTGTTGGGACCAAAGATTTTTGGGCCCTGATCCTGCTCCAACATTAAAACCTTTTTCTCATGATGAGTTATGTCCAGATTATCCACCGAGCGGTTAATGGAATCAGAAGTCAACTTGATGCTTTTGTGACTCTCAGATCACAATGTGAAGAAACTCTTTTATACTTTTCAGTGCACTCTCAATCTGATTGAGTTTATTCTCATTATACCACTGACATGTTAGTCATTGATGCTATTACCATTTACTTGATAGGATATCATGTATTCTATTGTGGCTAATTCATTATGTCATCCTTATGTGATAGAAATGAGATTATGCATAATTTTGATAATTATTTGAGTTAGTCACATTCGAGATGTTGGTAAATATCAATTTGAGGTGAGTGTTAATTAAATATGATTGTAGCATTAAAATATGTGTTTCAATGAAACAATAATATGATATGAATTTGTTATGTCTTTATATATCTATATTTATGTAGAAATTAGATGATAGTGCATTTTAAATTAGTTAAGTGTAGTATAATAATATTATATAATATTTTGGCTCATTTAGAGAAATTGCATGCACTTCGTATACCATGTGTGTGTGTGTGTACATATGTATCTTTAATATTTTTTATCCATGAAGATACCAAGCATAAACTCCACTTGTATCCATAGTTATGAGCATATATTGCTGGTAAATAACAAGATATATCACACTAGCTGGATTACCAGCATACCTTACCCATCATTCTTCATCAACTAGAATTCTCCACATGCTCGTCGATATGTATTATGAATACTATAGCTGGTAATGTTTGAAAAATCTAAATCCCAATTTTGGTGATTTCGTAAAGAGTTTTTGTTTAATTATGGTAAATTTCATTATTTCATTAATTTTATTATGAAAATGAAATATTATGGATTTTATTATAATAAAATTTTAAAATAAAAATTTCTCTTATGTGTATTCACTAAAATGTAAATTGAATAATTAGGGGATGTAGGTTGAAATTGGGAATTAGAAAGATGATTTATTTTTCTTTATTATTTTCAAAAAGGTAAAATGCTAATTGGGCATTATACGAAAAAGTTGGTTCATTTTCAATTGTTAGCTTATTTTGTATATTGGAGTGCAAAAACCCTTCCCCTACTAGAAAATTTAGATGTAGATTACAAAAAGGATTTTGGAAGAACTTTGGTAGGTATTGTTGCATTGGATTTGGATTGGTATATTATTGATGTGTCTATGTTGAATTGTGCTTTGTTTTGCTATGTGTGGAGTAGATTAAATTTCAGTTATGGAAATTATTTTAAGGCAGTAACCCCTTATTTCCTTCTATCAATTTTTTGTGTATTTCAATGATTCAAAATATATTAAACTATTATTAAAAATATTTTCCTTGTTGATAGAAATTAAGCCCATTGATTGAATGTTTTAATTAGTACAAATTTTATAAATTATCCATCACCTTCTTTACTACTCTAGATACATCATGACCACATATAAGAAGAAAGTAAAAATGAGAAAATGGTTTAATTGGCTCAAAATAAGGAATGTGATCTATTGACTTATTTCACACCTTTACTTAGTGTTTCCTTTCCAACCAAATATGATTACAATGTTTGAAAGAGTTTCAAAACTGGAAAGCCTTGCAGTTATTGAAAAGTTGATATCATCATCATTTTTTACCTCTAGAGATCGTTCCTTCTTGACCAATAGCCAATATAAGTTCTTAGGTATAATTTTTTGAATAAATTTCCTTGTTGTTTTTCTTTCCATTCTAGTAAAAGGATACATTTAAACACTACCTCATCTATTTGACTTTTGTGAAAAATATATTAAAGTGAGGTCTCAAGTCCATGTATTGAACCTAGTAGGTCTAATACTATATTTACCGACAACAATAATATTAACTTGACATTACTTAAGTAATTACCAATAAAGTAAAAGCCACATAATAAAAATCATAAGGTTTTTTTCTCTTTTCATATAACAGTTGTTTAAAATGAAAATATTAAAAAGGAAACAACGATCATTACAAAGGATAAATAAAGTTTATATGAATTATCTTAACAATGGAATTTATAATAATATTTTTCTTTCACATTGTATACAAACATTGAATTTAAGAAACATCATTAAAATCATAGTAGAATGTGTTGTAGAATCTTCTATATTTGGATTCCTAAACCTACCAAACAAGTCTTGGTGAGCATGGGCAAGAGGGAGGGCATCACTTGAGTACTTTTTCGCCAACTATAGACCAACAACTCCCCGCATGCCTTCCATTTGGAAGTGGTCCTACACTTTATGAAGAGTATAGATAAAGGAAACCAACAAATGCATGTCATCTGAAATCTATTTTTGCGCTTGACATAATCCAATCAACCATAAAATATTAGACAATATTCTAACTAAGTAGCACTAGTCTAACTAGATTATGAGATCTGAGAACCTATCTGATGATTAATGAAATAAATACTTTTACATCACTTTGGCCAAATTTTTACTATAATATATAAATCCATAAGATTTATAGGTGTATGTCCGCCCACCACCCAGTCAATTTGGAAAAAAAATTCATCGTATGATTTATCACATAGATGATTCATTTAACTAATCATCTGATTTAACAATGGAATAGGACCAAACATTTATATCTTTGTAATGCCAATAAACATCTAGGTCAATGAATTATACTTCTCAGAAAGAACTTCTTTTTTTTCTTACCAACAATATATAGACAAAGCTTAAGAGTATAATACTCTTCTAAGTTTCACAAAATAAAATTCTAACTTCTTTTACATGTTATAACACTTAATGTCACGTCTCTATCTTGGAGTGATGATTTTGAGACTATCATTGAAAGGTCTTGAAAAGTTATAAATATAGAAGAGTAAGAGTTCAATATTCTTTCATATTGTTTAAGATAAAATAGCATAATGTTGGTTAACAGATTTGTCTTCGAAAAAAAAAATGATTAAAAATTGACCCCAAAATGCCCAAATAAGAAGACACAACCAGCACCAACAGTTGGGTCACTTCGCTATTGAAGAGCGTAAGCGCCCTCTGAATTATCCGGGTACAGCTCCCCGTATATGATTTACAATGAA
>MU223775.1:2411154-2431936 GCA_018584345.1 Thuja plicata | reverse complement strand
TATATATATATATATATATATATATAAGAAGGACAAGACATAACACCACATCAAGTTTCAAATCAAACTTCAAAGATGTATTATATCTTAATTATGCAAGTAGCATGGATATGTCGGGTAGTGAACATGAAAATATGAATTTTGTGAAGCATATATTATAGTGAGTTTTTTCTAGTTTAAAATTATATAATATGTTCTAAGTTGTAATTGTAGTCTTTTAACTATTCCACTCATAGAGAAATTAGGCGGCTAGACAACAATAACATCCATTCTTAAGTTTTATTTAGCTCGACCTGTTAAGACTTGTACATACTTATAATTTGGAAGCTTTGCATGTTCACTATGAAGTAAATAGTAATCTGATTCCTTTTCTTCCATATAGTATGAACATACAAGAAGTATAGCAGAGACATTCTATAAATAGTTCATGTACCTTGTTATGTTGTCCGCACAATAGAACTATTCCTTCATGATTTTACAAATGACAGTATTTCTTCAATCCATGTTTTTGATAGATTTTGGGTTTGTGTCATGAATCAACCTATGTGACTCTTTTATTTTAGACATATCATGCAACTTTTTGATTTTTATTGACCTAGTCGATATGTTTAGACTATGTCGCTACTTTTTGTCATTATGTTTTCAAGTGTTAGATCTTTCGTCGATGTTTTGGTTGATCATATTTCAACTTTACAATGAAATGATGACACTATATGATGTTTAATTTGATGCTTATTTTACTTATAGCATGCATTATGATAAGGTGTGATGAGTGGATGCAAGATGAAGGTAGGGGTGTGGTTGAGGTAGACAAGGCTAGCCATCAACTCTAGTGGGTATAGATGATCTAGGCTACACACAGACCACTTATAGATATTGTGTATTCATGATATTGCTTCATATTTTTATTTACCTCTCTTGAAATTCTATGTGAATGACATGAAAGTGAATGAAATAAATGATTATTTTCATGTGTTCTCATGTTTAAAATACCTTTATGTATTTGTGTTTTGGAATTATATGTATATATAATTTACTAGATTAGAAAGTAATGTTTGCATTTATTTTGTTAAATTATTATTTTTATTTAAAAGTATTTTCAAGAGGGTTGGATGAGGGAGTGAAGGAGTGGCTAATAAAGAATCCATACTCCTTAAATTGGGCGGGCACTCTCTCGATCGGGGGCATGCACTCTCTCACCTTGTTTTTTGGTTTTCTTGCTGGATTCACAGAAGGGAAGAAGGTTTTTAGGTTATTTATTCTTGGGTGTGGGAAAATAAGAGGAAAGAGCTATGAGAAATGTGAGAAAGGAAGGGTAACTATGAGGTGAAGGTCTACAACCTTAAAAAGAAGAGGAATTTTGATTCCATACGTGGACGGGAAAGGAAGACTGTGATTAATTCCAGCTCGCACATCTCAAGTTCTTTACTTTGTGACATATTACAACTTTTGTATGAAAAGTAGATTAAAATTAGTAAATGTCTTTTTATTATAAAAAAATTGCATGCTTGTGCTTGTTCTTATGCTTGAGAAACTCTACTATTACCACGTTTATGGTAGCTGTTAGTTTTTGCATTGTTAAAGCTTAAGACCCTCTACGTGCATAGAATTTCACCACACCTAGCTTGAGCATTCAACGAAACTGCTAGGACATTGGACTATAACTATGTAGGAACATTTCTATGTTGTTTGTTTTCCTTAAGAAATTCTCTGTGCATTATTTTTTTCTTTACCCGTGAGTCGTGCCTAGTCTATCCCTCCTTCTCTGTTTTCATGCATTAGCTATGGTGTTTGAACCATAACTTGGTCGCTCATAAACGCTCACCATTCTGAGGTACACTTCCAAATTACTGTATAACCTGAAGGATATGCATGCGTTAAATATGGAAGGATTCTTTCAACATTTCCCTTAACACGCTATTAAATGAAACTGTGCATGGCTACGCTTATCCTATACGCGATAGAGGCTCTTCTTACCCTTTCCATGTCTTGTGAGTTTTTACTCCTTTAGTCTTAGAAGCATTACCTATGTAGGCCAGGGTTACTTATATGAAAGATTTCTTTTCAATTAAAACAACAACATGAAATTATACATTCCCATCGCGGTAAATAGATGCTTAATTCTCAAAACAATGGCAAACCAGAGGAGGCAAAATCCTGTTGAAAACATCATATCATTTAAAGATTTTATAAATGTTGCAAGTAGAGCAGAGTTGTTCATGCGTAGATGGTTCAACTAACTGCTACTTATGATCTGTACTTTTCTTTATTGCCAGTAGCTGTTAGTAAGTTTGTTTATCTCAAACAACACATTTTGTCTACGGTATTTATTTTATGTTGCTGCAGCAAAAATATTTTGGACTCTGAAATTTAAATCTATTGTATGCCCCAGAACAGGTTCCTCTATGTATTTCTCCTTTTTTTTGTTTATGGGTTTATTGTAGCTGAATTTTTTTAGAAAATGAAACATTTTAGATATTGATACAATTTATGTATACTTAGAAGATAAGACTGTGTGTGTGTTATCTTCAAGTCAAATAAAGGAACTACCAATCTCATGATTTAAGAAAACTTCTTGTGTGAGTGTTCTTGTTGTGTATTTTCTTTTCTTCCTTACAATGAAATGTTGAACTATTTACTGGTAGAAATTATTACAATATATTTATGCTATGATGGTTAGGATGAGGACTAATGCTGAATAATCAAGTGCATATATACAACAAAATATTAAATTAGGCAGTTTCTTCCTTATTAGTTGTGTATCAGACATGTATTCATTATGGGAGGGTTCTTGATGTGGAAACACGGGAGAGGGAAGAAATGAATTTCTTATAACTATTCCTACCAATAGAAATCTGGTGTAATTGATTTGGCCAAATCATTTTGCATATGTACTTTATTATATGCTAGTTTTTGATCTATCCCTATTCCGCATCCGTGATTGTTCTACTATTAGAGATAGGTGTTAGTAGATATGTTCACGATTGCACCAAGTCCATCCAAATCCTTAGTGCTGATAGCTAGGCTTCTCGGGCAGAGTCAACAAGTTCTTCATGTCAAGAAGAATCTCGGGGGAGCTAACCACTCTGTGGGTGGGCGATAAAATCTCCTGAGCCACACTCCTATCTAGAGATAGCAGATTGACACATGTCAGATGGCTTAGGAGACACATACATACAGATGGAGAGAGGTCTAGGTATATTTGCTTTTGGTATTACCTACTAATTTTCATAATCTTATTATCTTTTGATGCATTGATGTACTGAGATTTATTGATTTCTAGTGTGTAGGTCAACATCCAAATCACTTTGTATATGACACTTAATGAAATAAAGTATTTTCTTGTACCTTTGTATATTAATGAATTTTTGACATGTAGCTCAATTTCATTACTGTAATTAATATAACATTGTTATGGTCATGTGATGATTTTGGCATGTGTCTATTAAGACGTATTTATGTATAAATTATTCTTGTTGTTCTTGATTATTTTGATGTGTAGAGGTCGAAACCTTGTGGAATTTACTTTCATTATGAATATTTAATGGGTTTATTAGACTATGTGTAGTTTTGACCTTATTTTATTTTTGATATTTCAGCAATTTATGATGTATGTGTGACATGGAATCTTTGAAGAAAATGCAGTCTTTACATGTGGTATCAGAGCCATGTTTAACTCTGGGGCTTTGGCCATGGCCTACTACTTGCTAAAGTTGCATATTTCTATGTGGGTGTAGGACCTAATCTGTCACCATGAGCACTAGAAACAGTAACAAGGTCGAATCTAGCAAAGGTTAGAGTGAATGACCCAATCAGAGGCTAGACTAGATTTTAGCCCTTTTGACCCAACAAGGGGACTTCCTGCAACAACATGGTGCACGTATGGATCACCTTGAGAATGATATGAGGGGTAGATGGGATGTGAACCATTTTAATGAAGAGTAAAGTAAATTTAAGGAGGATTGGAGGATAGAGGAGCAACAAAAAAGAAAAATTGATCTCAGGGCTATAAAGGTAGCCAGAAATAGGTGAAAAACAGCTAAGGAGCTCAAAAAAGACATGGAAAAGGTCACACCTCATAATTTTGGTGGCAAGACTCTTGGGGATGATGTTGAGGCATAGATTATCTCCTTGAAAAAATATTTTAATGTCCAGAATTTTTGTGGGAAATCTAGGGCAATGTGGGCTACTTTCCAGGTAACAAGAGAAGCTACCACTTGGTGGGAAAATGTTATGGAAGAAAATAAACTTCAGCCAGCAGAGATATCATGGGAAGAATTCTTATAGTTATTCCATACTAGATGGTTACCTCAATTATTCTTTGACCAAAAGGTAGCAGAGTTTTAGAATTTAATCCATGGAGTCCTGATAGTTACTCAATATCATGAGAGATTTTATCATTTGGTGAAGTATGTTCCACAGTACCAACAAGATGAATGATTTAGGACTTGCAAGTTCATAACATGGTTACGTTCTATGGTGGGTTCAGAAGTTGAAATGCATGAGCCTGAAACCATGGATTTTGGATTTAGAAAGGCTCTTAGACATGAACAAAGGTTACAAAGTCTGTCCAAAGTGAATATTAATAAAAATCTAATGTAAATCAGGGTTTCAAAAGGAAATACCGAGATAATAAACAACATAACGGTGGACACTAACCAATTTAGAAGATGAGGGGAAAGGACAAGGAAATTCAGGAAGGAATTCCTACAGGAACTCACAGTACCAAAATCTGAATTAGGGAAACAACAAGGATTCTAACAAGAATGGAAACAGGAGGGACAAACCAAAAGGAAAATAGGGACCCTGAGATGGGTGTTTTTTCTTTGGAGGTGATCACTTTACTTCTAGATGTCCTCAGCATTTAGATCGTAGAACTCCTCAGGCCCAAAACAATATTCACATTGCTATTGATAACATGTAGCTTGATTTTATGGCTACCCCTATCCAGATGACCGGTAAGCTTTTTGGTCAGAATGTTTCATTTTTAATAGATATAGGAGCCACCGAATGATTTGTAGATCCTAGAGTTGTATCTAGAATTTTAGTTCTAGAGCATGATTTATGGTTCAACCATAGATTGTAGAATATGCAAATAGGGAAGAGCGTCGGGTAGAGTAGTGTTTATCTTGCAGGGAGTTAGAAATTCCTAGTTTTCCCACATAAGTAAATCTTTATGTTGCCCCTTGGGATTGTATGATGTTATATTAGGCATCAAATGACAAACTAAGCATAAGGCTAGTGTAGATTATAGAGATAAATTTGTTGTATCTTCTGATGATGTGGGAGAATCTATAGTAATAAGAGGTGTGAAGCGACCTATGGAATTGAGACAGATTTATGCTATGCAGTTAAAAAGGGAAGAAAGGAAGGGGTGTATGTTATATGTAGCTCATGTCAAGGATATTGACACAACTCATAGTATGGATGATTCTCCCTTATTACGAGAATTCTAGAATGTATTTCCAGAATAATTACCTTAACTACCTCTGAAGAGAGAGTTTGATTTCTCCATCAAATTGATGCCTGGAACTGAGCTTTAATCCAATGCTTCATACATAAAGGATACTACTAAGATGTATGAACTAAAGGTTCAACTCCAAGAACTTTTGGACAAGGGTTTCATACGGTCTAGTGTATCACCATGGGGATCCCCAGTAATCTTTGTTAAAAAGGAGGATGGTACTTTGCGATGGTGTATTGATTAAAGAATGCTCAACAAAGTGACCATCAAGAATAGGTATCCCTTTCCATGAAGAGATGAGCTATTCGATCAAATTAAAGGTGTGACTATGTTTTCTAAGATTGACTTGAGATCTAGATATCATCTGCTCCAGATTAAGGATGAGGACATATCTAAAACTGCTTTCAGGAAATGGTATGGGAATTACAAGTTTGTTGTCCTACCTTTTGGCTTAACTAATGCTCATGCCTCTTTTATGAACCTTATGCAATATTGTTTTAATGACTGTTTGGATAAGTTTACTGAGATATTTATTGATGAAATCCTAATTTACTCTAAGAACATGGAGGAGCATGAAGAGCACATGTGCATAGTCTTACAATGTCTGAGGGATAGGAAAATTTATGGTAAGCTATCAAAGTGTTCATTCTATTAGAAATAGATTCACTACTTGAGGAATATCACATCTGTAGATGGAATAGCATTAGATCCTGCCAAGATTCATGCTATTCTTGAATGGTTTGCTCCTAGAAATGTGAGTGAATTTTGAAGCTTCATGGGGTTGGCTGGTTATTACAAGAAATTTTTGGATGGATTATCCAAGATTGCAACTCTCATTACATCTCTCTAGAGGAAAGGTAAAATATATGAGTGGAAAGAGGTCTGTGAGAAAGCCTTTTAATTATTGAAACTAGAAGCTCACGTCCACTCCCATTTTTGTTGTACCTAACCCCAATGGTTAGTTCACTATAATTATAGATGCTTTAGGTGACGGTTTGGGTGGTGTGTTGATGCAAGATGAAAGAGTAGTGGCGTATGAGTCACAAAAACTGAAACAACATTAGGTTAATTATGCTCTGCATGATTTATAATTGGCTGCTATAGTACATGCTTTACAGATGTGGAGGCATTACCTATTGGGTAATCCTTTTGAGTAGAAGACAGACCATATGGGACTTAGATATATTTTCATGCAGCCCAATCTCAATCCCAGGCATAGAATTTAGTTAGAGTTTCTGAGCAAGAATGATTTTGGCATCGAATACATTAAAGGGAAAGAGAACAGAGTGGCAGAAGTTCTTGGTAGGAGAAGGCACATTTCTATTATCTCTACCTCTAGGAAATGTGTGAGAGAGAAGGTGTTTCTTACCCTTCCTAAAGATGAACATCGTGAGCTGGTCAAATCAAATTTGCAGAATGATCAATTTGACTACCGTTTTGACGGTTGCAGATTTGAGAATGATGGTATTTTAAGATACCATAATAGGATTTATATTCCCAACCGAGTAGGGTTGAGGAAAGTGGTACTTGAGGAGATGCACTGAACTCCATTTTCAGGTCATCCAGGGGTGAACAAGATGATTTCTAATTTGAGACCATTGTATTTTTGGCCAAGCCTTAAGGGTGGATGCAAGAAGTTGAATCCCACTTTTGGGCAAAAGTGGAAGTATTTTCCATGTTTTTCAAAATTTCTATCAATTGATGTCAAAATTTGGTGCGCTTAGAGATTGAATCTCAAAACAATCCACTCGTAAAAAATATATTGCTCGGAGTCTAGTTTTCAAATATGTAATTTATTTGAACACCCACATGGTAGAAAATAAATTTTAGTTTAAAAAGCCCTTTCTCAAAATTCCTATTTCAGGACCATACCCTACATGTGTACGACCATCCTATTTTAAAGTAAATAAATGAATTTTTCTAAATCCTTCTGGGGAAGGTACCTAACACATCAAATATTGGTCACACTATTTTTCCTTATTTTTTAATTGAATGTTTTTTTTATTAATTTTTAATTGACTGTAAAGTACATTTTGAAAACCTCTAGTGTACGACCACCATAATTTGATGAAAATTTCACTTTTTTGGATTTTTTTTTAAATTTTGAATTAAATTCTATGTAGATTGGGCTCATATAATTCATTTTTTCAAAAACCTAAAATAAAAAAAATTATTAAAATTTTAGTAAACCTTACTATTTCAACTTTAGGTACCACTTTGGCATAATAATTATTGTAAAAATACTTAAATTTGTCATATCAATATAAAATTTATATTTTTATAATCTATACAATTTGAAATGAAATGGGTTTTCGTTTCATCTAAAAATGCATCCGGGAGGACCTCCATAAAATAGTCACAAAGCACAAGTCTTATTTGTAAATGCATTAGCCATATTTTGGCAAGGCCAAGCACACGCTTGGTGCGACCAAGCCTGTCCCAAACCAAAATCCAAGGTAGAGGTACAGTACCCACTCCTAGTTTTAAGAAACAGGCACACGTTTTATGGAACGAGCAACCATTTCATAAACGGGCACCCGTTTCTTTTAAATAACATGTGCCCATTTCTGAAAGATTCGTTGGAGACAAAAATTATTCTGTGGGCCTGATCTCAATGATTGATGATTATTCAATCATTTTTATGACATATCCGTGTTGAAGAAAGAATATTGTTAACCAACATTCTCTTTTCTTGTCTTATTCTAGATCTGACAAGAAGGGATTAATTTGAATTTGAATTTTGGTGCAAACATGCGATCAACGAAGCACATAAAGAGGCAAAGAAAGGTTCTGACAGCTGATGAGGTTGTAGAAAATAGACAGAAAGAGAAAAAACTACAACGAGAAAGAAAAGAAAGAATTTGAAACCTGGATAATTTTGGAGCATCAATCTCACCAATCGGTTTAGAAGATGAGAACAAGGAGGACACCATGATGGATGCAGAGGTTGAAGAAGAAAATGCAATAGGAGAAAATTTAGGAGCATTTTCTAATCAAGTGTTGGATACAGGTATGTCTTCACAGCCAAATGAAACTTATTGTGATAAAGAACTTTATTTTTTTGTATTAGCAGGTTACTCTTTAAATCATTTAAATTCTATTCCAGAAAATACACTAACAAATTATATTGCACATTGAAAACACCATAAATTAGTAATGTTAATCATAATGATAAAGAAACTAAAAATCAAACACCAATTGAAAGTGAAATTCGAACCCCAATTGAAATTGACAATCAAATGACAATTGAGATCAACAATGTTGATGTAGACATAGAAACACCAATTGAGAAAGAAACCCCTTTGAATGATAATAAAATTATTAAACAATTACAAATTAAAAGTGATGTGCTAGACAATCTGTGTGCTTTGGTTTCATGGAGATAGATCAGGACATACGCGAGTAAATTGTTTAGATAATTTTTTTAGAATAAGAAATTTGGGTTTCAATGTCAATTAATGTTACAACTAATTAAAATGAGTAAAAAGTAAAAAGTGATGAAGAGGTTAGGCATTTATGTGAAATCCAAAAAGAAGGAGGAGTCTCTAAAACAAGTTGTAACAAAAATTGCTAGTTCCTTTGACACAATCGAAAAGAAAGGTCATTATAAAGATAGGAATGTGGCACGACAAGCAATAACATCAGCTCTAGAAAAAAAAACTAATTCTGATAAAAGAATGATGACAAACGTAGGTGGATATCTTAATATTCATCGTAAAAATTTAGCAAGAGATGTAAAGAGAAGAGTTAACTTTGAAAGTGATCAGGCAAACCATTTGTGGAGCTTTAGTGGAAGACTCCTAAGGTCTAACATAAAACTTACTGGTGAAGTCAAAACTTTAATTGAAAATTTTTGGCACGATAATACAAGAGTATCACCTAATGCTAGAGATGTTCTTAAATTAAGTGTCAGCTCAAAAATTCATGATCCACATCCAAAATATCTTTTGGAAATGATTCAAATTGAATTGTACAAAAAATTTGTGGATGTTAAGGTGTTAACTATTTCTATTAGTCAATGATAGTTTGAAAAATGTAAACCATGGTATGTAAGGATTAACAAGGAAATAGTAACATGTTGTTGTAAAATTTACGTTCAATTTTGTCATCATTATGATGTATTTCTATCTATACATTCTACCATGCATACTAATGAAATGTTGCAAGAATGTGGTATAAATAAACCACCTCAAACTGTAAAATAATTTATATCAGGCTTGTTTTGTAACCCACCTAATGAGTATTTTTTTTTTCTTTTGAATGCATGTGTTTCTAGTGTATGTGATGTATGTGGCGATCTTGCATTTTTAGATGAATATTTTCATGAAAATCTTTCAATTAATTTTGGTCATCAATTAGTTGATCTAAAAATATTTAAAACTATTGAGTATCCATTGAAGGATGGAAAGGTTGGAAAATGGTGTGAGCTAATTACTGAAAAGTTAGTGTTCATGCATTTATGAATGAATTCAAGAATAAGGTTGTACATAAATATGTCAAACACTCCCAAAATGCTAGATGACTTGATGGACAATTTCACATATGTAAGAATACATTTCCAATTGGTAGCATACTTTTAGTCATTGACTTTGTAGAGATCTATAGAGTTGCACCACAAGATGAGATCCAATCACAATATTATAATTCAGTGAAAGTTAAAATGTTTTTTCATATTGTCTATAGACATGCACCTAATAGTACAGAAGATGATCAAATTTTTTTGAGAGAGTATCATTTCAATGAGTGATAATAAATTGCACTCATCAGAGTTTGTCCAGTATTGCTTTAAGATATTTTATGAGAATTTATGGGAGAGATAAATTCATATAACACAACATCTAATATGGTCAGATAATTGCACATGGCAATTTAGCAATCCTAGAATGTTTTATTGGTTGAGTAGGACACATAAGAAAATTAATGTCCAACATATTTGAAGTTTTTTTTAGGTTGGATATGGTAAAGGAGAACACGATGGTGCCAATGTAGGTGTTAAGAGAGCCCTGTGTAGAGAGCAACTCAAATTTGAGAAAAATGCAAAATTTAAAGATGCATGTGCAATTGTTGAGTGGTGTAAAACAAGTTTGTCTATAGGATCAAGTCAAAACTCCACAATCAGGTGTTTTTTCTGGCTAGTTGAAGAGAATAATATCCTTTCAAGATATGATGGTGATACAATCAGTGGGTGTGCTAAATGGAATTCATTTATGAGTTCTAATTCTAACACTTGGACTATATGGACTAGGGAGCTTGCATGTTTTTGTCAATTTTGTGTTGCAGGTGAATGGGAAGAATTAGAGAATATGGAATGGGTTGAAGAATTGGAACAAAAATCTTTAACACCTAGTGAGCCAAAAGATCAAGATGATATAATAATTGAAGACCTAAATCATGCATTTGCATCAGAAGATTATGATCATGTTTCAGACCTCATAGAACGTGGTAATTTCATTCCATTTCTTGTAAAACTTTAAACTATATTATTAATTTATGTCATCTAATTTATTATTGTATTAGAATTATATGTCTAAGAAAATTTATTTTTACATGTAATTAAGTTTTTTTTATAGGACATACGTATGTTGTTGTTGCACCCAAGGATAATGAAGAGCAGACTGATTATTGGGTAGCTTGATGTGTACAACCTAATAAAAAGTTGATATGTCATGAAGTAGATGATGATGGTTTTAAGTATCCAATTGTGTCTATTGTTGTTTTTCATACAAGGCTACACAAATACCTAACAAAAAGGAATGGTTTGCTAGCTTTTGAAGACTACCAATCAGAAAAGAAGATTATACATTATTCCCAATTGGTAGTGGCGACAAATATCAAATTGGAAAGATAGAAAGGGAGACCTATTGAATTTAGATAGATTTCTACTAAGCAGTTAGAAAGGGTAAAAAGGAAGGGGTGTATGTTATATCTCATGTCAAGGATCTATTCACTCAACTCTTAGTATGCCTGATTCTCCCTTATTATGGGAATTCTGGGATGTATTTCTAGAAGAATTTCCTGAACTACCTCTAAAGAGAGAGTTTGATTTGAACTCCATCGAAGTGATGCCTAGAACTGAGCCACAATCCAATGCTATGTATAGAATGGCTACTATTGAGATGTATGAACTAAAGGTTAAGCTCCAAGAACTTTTGGAAAAAGGGTTCATATGCCCTAGTGTATCACCATGGGGAACCCCAGTGATATTTGTTAAAACAAAGGATGGTAATTTGCAACTATGTATTGATTAAAGAAAGCTCAACAAAGTGACCATCAAGAATAGGTATCCCCTTCCATGAATAGATGAGCTATTCAATCAAATGAAAGGTGCGACTATGTTTTCTAAGATTGACTTGAGATGAGGATATCATTAGTTCCAAATTAAGGATGAGGACATATCTAAAACTGCTTTTAGGAAATGGTATGGGCAGTACGAGTTTGTTATCCTACCTTTTGGCTTAATGAATGCTCATGTCACTTTTATGAACCTTATGAACTGTGTTTTTGGTGACTATTTGGATAAGCTTATGGAGATCTTTATTGATGAAATCCTGATTTACTCTAAGAACATGGAGGAGCATGACGATCACTTACGCATAGTATTACAACATCTAAGGGACAATAAACTTTATGGTAAGGTATCAAAGTATTCATTCTATCAGAAAGAGATTCACTACTTGGGGCATATCATATCTGCTAATGGAATTGGAGTAGATCCTGCCAAGATTAAGGATATTCTTGAATGGTCAACTCCTAGCAATGTGAGTAAAGTTTGAAGCTTCATGGGGTTGGTTGGTTATTATAGGAAATTGTTGGATGGATTATCCAAGATTACAACTCTCATTACATCCCTTCAGAGGAAAGGGAAAAGATATGAGTGGAAAGAGGTCTGTGAGAAAGCCTTTCAATTATTGAAACAAAAGCTTATGTCTGCTCCCATTTTGGTTGTACCTGACCCCAATGTTTAGTTCACTATAATTAGATATGCTTCAAGTGAGGGTTTGGGTTGTGTGTTGATACAAGATGAAAGAGTAGTGGTGTATGACTCACAAAAACTAAAACAACATTAGGTTAATTATGCTCTGCATGATTTATAATTGGATGCTATTGTACATGCTTTATAGATGTGGAGGCATTACCTGTTGAGTAATCCTTCTGAGTAGAAGACAGACCATATGGGACTTAATTATATTTTCATGTAGCCCAATCTCAATTCCAGGCATAGACTTTGGTTAGAGTTTCTAAGCGAGTGTGATTTTCACATCGAATACATTAAAGGGAAAGAGAATAGAGTGGTAGGAGCTCTTAGTAGGTGAAGGAAAATTTCTTCTATCTCTGCCTCTATGAAATGTGTGAGAGAGTAGGTGCTTCTTAACCTTCCTGGAGATGAACATTATGAGCTAGTCAAATAAGCTTTGCAGAATGATCCATTTGACTACCATTTTCATGGTTAGAGATTTGAGAATGATGGTATTTTGAGATACCAGAATAGGATGTATATTCTCAACTGAGTAGGGTTGAGGAAAGTTGTACTTGAGGAGATGCATTACACTCCATTTTCAGGTCATCCAGGGGTAAACAAGATGATTTCCAATTTGAGACCATTTTAGTTTTGGCCAAGACTTAAGGGTGGCTACAAGAAGTTGAGTCCCACTTTTGGGAAAAAAGTGGAAGTGTTTTTCCTATTTTTCAAATTTTCTGTCAATTGATGTCAAAATTTGAGGCACTTAGTGATTGAATCTTGAAACAACCCAATAATATAAAATGTAGTGATCAGTGTCTAGTTTTAAAATATGTAATTTATTTGAAAACCCATATGGTAGAAAATAAATTTTATTAGGCATGTTTAAAAACCCATTTTTCAAAATGCTTGTTTCAGGACCATACCCTACATGTGTACGACCACCCTATTTTGAAGTAAATAAATATATTTTTATAAATCCTTTTGGGGGAAGGTACCTTACACATCAAAGATTGGTCAGAATATTTTTCCTTATTTTTTAAATGAATATTTTTTTTTATTAATTTTTAATTGACTATAAAGTAAATTTTGAAACCCTCTAGTGTATGACCACCAGAATTTGATGAAAATTTTAGTTTTTTGGATTTTTTTATTTATTTTGAATGAAATTCTATGTAGATTGGGCTCATATAATTCATTTTTTCAAAAACCTAAAATAAAAAAAGTTATTAAAATTTTAGTAAACCTTACTATTTCAACTTTAGGTACCACTTTGGCATAATAATTATTGTAAAAATGCTAAAATTTGTCATATCAATATAAAATTTATAGTTTTATAATCTGTACAATATGAACTGAAATAGGTTTTCATTTCATCTAAAAATGCAGTCGGGAGGACCTCCAAAAAATTGTCACAAAGCACAAATTTTATTTTTAAATGCCTTACCCATATTTTGGCAAGACCAAGCACAGGCTCGGTGGGACCAAGCCTATCCCAAACAAAAAAACCCAGGATGGAGCTATAGTCCCCACTCCTATTTTTAAGAAATGGGCACCCGTTTTATGGAACGATCACCTGTTTCATAAACGAGCACTCCTTTCATTTAAATAATGGGTGCAGGTTTCTGAAAGATCTGTTGGAGACCAAAAAGTATTTTGTGGTCCTGATCTCAATTATTGATGATTATTCAATCATTTGTATGACATATTTGTGTTTTAAAAAGAGTATTGTAAACCAACATTCTCTTTTCTTATCTTATTCTGGATCTGACAAGAAGGGATTAATTTGAAATCAAATTTTGGTGCAAACATGCGATTAAAGAAATGTAGGAAGAGGCAAAGAAAGGTTCTGATAGCTAATGAGGTTGTAGGAAATAGAGCGAAAGAGGCAAAACAACAACGAGAAAGAAAAGAAAGAATTTGAAACATGGATAATTTTGGAGCATCGATTTCACCAATTAGTTCAAAAGATGAGAACAGCGAGGACACCATGATGGATGCAGAGGGTCAATAATAAAATGCAATAGGATTAAATTCAAGTGCATTTTCTAATCAAGTGTTGGTTATAGGTAAGTCTTCACAGCCAAATGAAACTTATTGTGATAAAGAACTTGATCTTTTTGCATTAGCGGGTTACTCTTTAAATCATTTAGATTTTATTTCAGAAAATAGAGTAACAGACTATATTGCACATCAAACACCACAAATTAGTAATGTTAATCCTAATGATAAAGAAACTAAAAATCAAACAACAATTGAAAGTGAAATTCAAAGCCCAATTGAAAATGACAATCAAACAACAATTGAGATCAACAATGTAGATGTAGACATAGAAACACTAACTGAGAAAGAAACCCCTTTGAATGATAATGAAATGATTAAACAAATCAAATTAAAAGTGATGTGCTAGACAATCTGCATGCTCTAGTTTCATGGAGACAGATTAGGACATACATGAGTAAATTGTTTAGACAATTTTTTTATAATAAGAAATTTGGGTTTCAATATCAATCAATGTTACAACTAATTAAAATGAGTAAAATGTGAAAAGTGATGAAGAGGTTAGGAATTTATGTGAAATACAAAAAGAAGGATGAGTCTCTAAAACAAGTTGTAACAACAATTGCTGGTGCCTTTGACACAATCAGAAAGAAAAGTCATTCTAAAGATAGGAATGTGGCACAACGAGCAATAACATCAAGTCTAGTAAACAAAATTACTTTTGATAAAATAATGATGACAAACATAAGTGGATATCTTAATATTCATTGTAAAACTTTAGCGAGAGCTGTAGAGCGAAGAGTTAACTTTGAAAGTGATCTGGAAAACCATTTGTGGATCTTTAGTGGCAGACTCTAGAGGTTTGACATAAAACAAACTGGTGAAGTCAAAACACTAATTGAAATTTTTTGGCACGATAATACAAGAGTATCACCTGATGCTAGAGATGTTTTTGAATTAAGAGTCGGCTCCAAAATTTGTGATCCACATCCAAAACATCTTTTGGATATGACTCAAACTGAATTGTATAAAAAAATTGTTGATGTTAAGGTGTTAACTATTTCTATTAGTCAAAGATATTTTGAAAAATATAACCATGGTATGCAAGGATTAACAAGTAAATATTAACGTGTTGTTGCAAAATTGACATTCAATTTCATCATCATTATGATGTATTTAAATCTATACGTTCTACCATGCATACTAATGAAATGTCGCAAGAATGTGGTGTAAATATACCACCTCAAACTATAAACAAATTTATATCAGGTTTGTTTTGTAACCCACCTAATAAGCATTTTTTTCTTTTGAATGCATGTGTTTCTGGTGTATGTGATGTATGTGGCGATCTTGCATTTTTAGATGAATGTTTGCATGAAAATATTTCAATTGATTTTGGTCATCAACTAGTTGATGTAAAAAGATTTAAAACTATTGAGTATCCATTGAAGGATGGAAAGGTTGGAAAATGGTGTGAGATAATTACTAAAAAATTTAGTGTTCATGCATTTATGAACGAATTCAAGAATAAGGTTGTACCTAAATATGTGAAACACTCCCAAAATGATAGATGGCTTGATGGACAATTTCGCATATGTAAGAATACATTTCCAATTGGTACTATACTTTTAGTGATTGACTTTGCAGAGAAATACACACTTGCACCACAAGATGATATCCAATCACAATATGATAATTTAGTGCAAGTAACAATGTTTGTTCATATTCTCTATAGGCATGCACCTAATACTATAGAAGATGACCACAATTTTTTTAGAGAGTATCATTTCTATATGAGCGATAATAAATTGCACTCGTCAGAGTTTGTCCATTATTACTTTAAGACCTTTTATGAGAATTTAAGGGAGAGAGAAATTCATATAACACAACATCTAATATGGTTAGATAAGTGCACAGGGAAATTCAAGAATGTTAGAAATTTTTATTGGTTTAGTAGGACACATAAGAAAAGTAATGTCTAACATATCTAGAGTTTTTTTGAGGATGGACATCGTAAAGGAGAACATGATGGTGATGATGCATGTGTTAAGAGAGCCCTGTGTACCGAGAAACTCAAATTTAAGGAAAATGCAAAATTTAAAGATGCACATGCAATTGTTGAGTGGTGTAAAACAAGTTTGTCTACAAGATCAAGTGAGCACTCTACAATTAGGTGTTTCTTCTGGATATTTCAAGAGAATAATATCCTTTCAAGATATGACTGTGATATAATTAGTGGCTATGCTAAATGGTATTCATTTATGAGTTTTAATTCTAACACTTGGACTATATGGACTAGGGAGCTTGCATGTTTTTGTCAATTTTGTGTTGCAGGTGAATGGGAAGAATGCGAGAATATGGAATGGGTTGAGGAGTGGAAACAAAAATCCTTAACACCTAGTGAGCCACAAGATCAGGAAGATATAATAAATGAATACCTAAATCATGCATTGCATCAAAAGATTATGATCATGTTTCAAACCTCATAGAACCTGGTATTTTCATTCAATTTCTCGCAAAACTTTAAACTATATTATTAATTTATGTCATCATATTTATTATTGTATTAGAATTATATGTCCAATAAATTTAATTTGTACATGTACTTAATTTTTTTTTGCAGGACATGTGTATGTTGTTGTTGCACTCGAGGATAATGAAGAGAAAAATGATTATTGGCTAGCTCAATGTGTAGAACCTAATAAAAAGTTGATATTTCATGAAGTAGATGATGATGGTTTTGAGTATCCAATTGGGTCTATTGTAGTTGTTGGTACATGGATATGCAAATACCTAACAAGAAGGAATGGTTTGCTATATTTTAAAGACTACCAATCAGAGAAGAATATTATACATTATTCTCATTTGGTAGTGGCAACAAATATCAAATTGGAAAGATAATAAGGGAGACCTGCTAATAAAATACTATGGACACTTTCAATGGAAGACCATGAGTCAATCATATATGAATTGTATAAAAGAGAGGATGCTGATGGGACATTAGATTGAATCAAATTTACACATGTAAGTTTTTGTTAATTATTATATTTTTATATGTAGACATGACTTCTTTCAAGTATCATACATGCACATCTAATTACTTTGGTTATCTAACATTTAAACATTCATTTTTATGATGCAAGACCTCTAGAAGAACATGTAGAGCTAATTATTTTGGTTTTCAAGTGTCAAGTATAACTGGATGTAACATATCAGACAAATTGTGAAATTTATGACTTTTGGCTAATCAAAGTTGTAATACTAGGTAAGTGCAATTCATTTATCTAAATTTTGGATCCTATAAATGAATTTTATATTTAAATGCATATTTTCTAACATTTCAACATTCATTTTTATGATGCAGGACCTCTAGAAGAATATGTAGATACATGAACTATTTATAAAGTTCAATGTACACTTGTATTCGTCCAAGTTTGTTTTTATAAAATACATGAACTATTTATGCAGTTCAATATACACTTGTAAATTCATCCAATTTTGGTTTTATAAAATACATGAGCTCACTTTTCTTCCTATCCAATTTTGTCAATTACAATTTATATTTAATTTAATTAGAATTAAATTTAGTTATTCAAGTATGTATCCATATTTCATAGTTCAAATTAATTTATGTCATAGTTTTAAAAGATAGATGGTATTTTTATTGCTAATCTTAAAGTCCATACTAGCTACAATTATATGTTGTTTCATGTCAATTAAAATCAATTTCTCTTGTCAATTAAATGAAGAAATAACTACTTAATGGGTAGGTCACCTTGCTCCTAGACTCCTACTCTTTCTTAGGAATCTCACTTTGGACCCTATTCACTTCAGGATCCTCTAGACTCACACTTGAGTCTCTTAGGGTTACTCTCAGACCCTAACTGGAAGGATTTATATACTCCCTCTCTCTTAGGTTTCCTACCCACCGAAATGCTTCACTCTCTACCTTATATTTCTCTCCATGACTGAATAACTAGGTCAATCATGCACCTTCTCCTTCTCTCTCTCTCTCTCTCTCCTACAAGTTCTCTAGCTGGACCATTTATCTCACCTAGGACTTGTCTGCAATTCTGACTAGCCTCTTCTCAAACACAGACACAAAAATAGAATAAAAATACATGATGGGTACCTTTTGACGGTCACACTCCATAAACCTGATTATGAGAGTCAAAAGGTATCCATTGAACTAAATTGAAATCAAAATCCTACTCTACGAAAATCTGCACACAACACAAATCTACATAGAACACACCGAAAAACTCTTCTTTATTGAAAATTAGAAAGTTACAATTCACACACATAGAAAACTTCTTCTGCTAGCCTTCACAATTCAAGTTCTTCAACAACCTTCTACAAGTTTTCTTCCCCGATTATATATTCGGCCTCTTCTTGATTTGTAACCATTTCTAGGTTACCTGTCGTCTGAAGATTCTAACTACCTCGGCTCTTCATCTTCTTCCTGTAACTGTCATCAAGATCTTCCTCTGCATGGTTGTCGACGTGGACCTTATTTTCCTCCGTGGCCTTCTCATTTATTTTTGTCATATATGACTTTTCAACTTCTATCTAGCAGGTTGGCAAGTCAATCTATTCCCTTCTTTACAGTCACGGTGTCGCAATTCTTTCTCAGCTCGATCAGATGCTTCCCTTACTCTAGATGTTTTAATCGCATAGTCACAAGTCATAAAATCATGTATGCCTTAACCCTACGACCTTGCGATACCCTGTTGTTGCGTACCCACAACGCTTTGAAATGAGCTGATGATTCCCCTGCAACTGTGCGATGAGCTCTTGTCACGTCCTCGCAACACTTCTAGCCGAGCAGCCGATTCCCTTGCGACTGTGCGATGATCTCTTGTTGTGTCCTCGCAATGCCTTGAACCGAGCTGACGATTTCCTTGCAACTGTGTGATCCATCGTTATCGTGCACTCGCAATGCTTATAAACTAACCATCTACTATCCTGCAATTACGTGATGCATTGGTTGTCGCTCACTCGCACCCTTATGAACTTAACTGCCGATCACCTTGCGAGCTTGCGATACATTATTATCGCATTGTCGCACCGGTTTTACACTAACCGCTGATAGCCTTATGATTGTGTGATGAGCTAGTGTCACGCCATCGCACACATTTTCCACTAACCGCCGTTAAATCACCGACTTTGCAATTCCGTGTTATCACCTTGTCGCAGCCATTTTCTGTTAACTGCCAGTTTCCTTCCGACTACGCGATACACTATTTTATGTTGATCGTTGAGCATCTGTGACTTTGTGACAAGAGCTAAGAATTGTTAATTTTTATTAAAAATACTGACTGCTAACTGTGATTTTCTCCTGAACCACCATTTCTAAATAGCTAGGGCTTCAGAGCTAAAACCCTAGGGTGCTCTGCACCATACTCCCCCCCTCTGAGAAGGAGAAATTAGTTTGAATTAGTCAGAAACAATGCCAAACTAATTCCTTTCTTTCTACAGTCTTCTTCATCCATCCATGTCGCTTCTGCTTCTGGTAACCCTAACCATTTGACAAGATATTCTCTGTATACCCTTCGTCGAGTTGTCTTCTGAACTCGTGAAACCAGGATTTTCTCTACTTGCAGCTTTGACTTTGTTTTCACCTATATATCTTGAACATCTTTTCCTATTTCCATCTACTGAGTACTCTCAGGTATCACTGGTCCTCTGTATGGAATAAGATCCTACACATTAAAAATAGGTGACATATCCAAACTGTTAGGTAATTCAATTTTATAGGCATTCTGCCCATACTTCTCCAATATCTTGTAGGGACCTATTCTCCTCATTTGCAGCTTAGTAGGCATCCCTTTCTGTAATCTGGCTTCATTCAGATGTACCATTACCAGATCTCCAATTTTAAATTGGACTTCTCTCCTTCCTTCATCTACCTTCTCTTTTAATTTCTGATTTGCTTCAATCAAATCCTTCTTCACCTGGTCATGTATCTCCTTCATAGACTGTGCAAAGTCATCAGCATGTCCACTTATCACTTTCTCTCCTTTTAACTATCTGAGTTCACAAACTCCACATGGATGCATCCCATATACAATCTGAAATGGGCTTTTCCCTGCAGTCCTATTGACACTATCATTATAAGCAAATTCTGCCTGTGGTAACACTTGATCCCAAGCTTGTCCATACTCCTTTGTTAAGCATCAAAGCAAGTTTCCCAACACTCTGTTGATAAATTCTATCTGACCATCTGTTTAACGATGGTAGGCAGAACTGTGGGACAAATTAGTTCCCAATCTTCTCCATAAGGTCTTCCAAAAATGACCCATGAATTTGACATCTCTATCAGACACTATGCTTACTGGCAAACCATGAATTCTAACTAT
>MU223775.1:2364867-2392408 GCA_018584345.1 Thuja plicata | reverse complement strand
GTGTGTGTGTGTGTGTGTGTGTGTGTGTGTGTGTGTGTGTGAGAGAGAGAGAGAGAGAGAGAGAGAGAGAGAGAGAGAGAGAGAGAGAGAGATCCTATATTAAGTCTTATTATGTCTTATTAGTAGGTATTAGGTAATTTTATCTCTTATTAATAATGTTAGGTCAGGTAACAGGTCCTAAGGGTCCTATTTAATCTTAATAGGTCTTAAGGGTGGACTATTACATCTTTTTAGGTGGACTATTAGGTCTTAATTGGCCCTAATTGATCTTAATAATTCCTATTAGGTAAGGGTCATATTAGGTCTTATTAACTTGCATATTAGGTCTTAATAGGTCTTATAGGTCCTATTAGGTATTATTGGTCCTATTAGGTCCTAAGCAAGGTATTATAGGTTCTATTAGGTCTTAAATTAGTCCTATTAGGTCTTAAGTGGTCTTATTAGGTTTTAAGGGTCCTATTAATTCCTATTGGGCATTAATTAGTCTTAATTGGTCAAGTAATAGGTCATAATTGGTCTTATTAGTCCCATGTTAGGTCTTAATTATTGTTCTATTATGTCTTAAGGGTCATATTAGGTCTTATTAGTACATACTAGATCTTATTAGGTCTTGTGTGTGTGTGTGTGTGTGTGTGTGTGTGAGAGAGAGAGAGAGAGAGAGAGAGAGAGATTATCATTTATTTTCTGGACCTAGGGTTTATAATTTTGTTTTCAGTTGTGTCTAGGTTTACATTTTTGTTTTCTACCTAGGGTTTCTTGTTTCAGTTGTGTTTAGGTTTTCTACCTAGGGTTTTAAGTTTTGAAAGTCTTATTGTTTTCTACAATAATTTACAAAGTAAAATAAAACTAAACATTTAACATGTAATTTACTGTAATCCTATTTAGAAAACAAACATCAAACATTAAACATAACACGTATTGGTCATTAAATATTAAAATAGTTCTAAGAGAGAGAGAGAGAGAGAGAGAGAGAGAGAGAGAGAGTTTATTGTTTATTTTATAGACCTAGGGTTTAGAAATTTGTTTTCAGTTGTCTAGGTTAACATTTGTGTTTTCTACCTAGGGTTTACAATCTTGTTTTAGTTGTGTTTTGGTTTAGGCTTAGGTTTTATTTTTCTACCTAGGGTTTCTTGTTTCACTTATGGTTAGGTTTACGTTTAGGTTTTAGTTTTCTACCTAGGATTAAATAAGTTTTGTTTCCTTCTACAATAATTTACAAATTAAAACATAACAATTTATTTTAATCCTATTAAAAAAACTTTAAATATTAAATAGTAAACATAATACATTTTTTAACATTAAACTAATTAAAAATAATAATAAATAACAATTTTAATGAAAAAAATAAAAATAAAAATAAAGCAACAATATGTACCTAAACTCGGAAAAACAATAGCAAGGGGGTCAGTGGTACCTCTCGAAACGGGCACCTATCTACAGTAAAACATGATTCCATTTTGAAAGTTGTGAAAATAGCTTGCAAAATGGTTTAAGAGATAAATTAAATACGTTTACAAAATGGGCACCCATTTTGTAAAAAATGGATGCCCGTTTTGGTCTGGGCACATGAATCAAAATGGGTGCCCATTTTTTTAAATGGGCACCTATTTTATATTTACAGCTCGAGCGCCTGAAGCATAATGGGCACCCATTTCTTAAAACACGGGTGCCCATTTTGATTTGCCAATTTTTTTGGCTACGGATTTCCACAGAATTGGCACCCAACTTCGTGCTTGCACCCTTAAGTGTGATGTGATAGCTTACACAACCCAGTGTTTGGAATGTGAGCAAGGTCAAGATGAGCATGTCCACCCAGTGGGATTATTGTATCCACATGATATTCCAGAATATGAATGGAATGTCATTAGTATGGATTTCATACAAGGATTACCTATGACCAGGAAGAGGCATGATGTCATTTTGGTTATAGCTGACAAACTAACCAAAGTGTCTCATTTTATTCTAGGGAGCTTGAAAGATGGATCCTTGGCTTTGGCCAAGACATTTCTGTAAGATATTTTCCAACTTCATGGTGTACCCAAGATGATTATATCTGATAGAGACACTTGGATGACATCAAGGTTCTGGAAAACCTTGAATTCTTCCTTGGGTACACGTCTCAACTTTAGCATAGCCTACCATCCTTAGATGGATGGGAAAACAGAAAGAGTAAATCAAGTGGTAGGTGATTTACTCCAAATGTACTACATGGATCAACAGTACAAGTGGGAAGAGTATCTTCCCTTGGTAGAGTTTACATAAAATAACTCTTACCATGCTTCTCTTGGTATGGAACCATTTGAAGCACTTTATGGGCATAAGTGTCGCGTTCCTATCACTTGGGACAAGGTTGAGGATAGGATTGTGATTGGTCCTGATATGTTTCCAGAGATGGAAGAATAGATGTCTTTGATCTAAGATAGGCTAAAAGAAGGAGTGGATCGACATAAGAGCTATGCAGACAAGAACCACACTTTTAGATATTTCCAAGTAGGAGACAAGTTGTTCTTGCGTGTTCAGCCCCATAAGAGATCCATATCCTTCAGCAAGGCTTGAAACTTGTGCCATGATATGTGGGGCCCTTTGATGTTTTGGAATTCATCAACCCATTTTCATACCGACTTTCTATACCACCCAATTTAGCCTGAATTCATAAGATATTTCATGTTTCATTACTGAAACCTTATCATCTAGATGCTTCACATATTGTGGATTGGCATGCTTTATAGGTTCAAGAACTGGGGGTAGTGCAGGTGGAGCTTACTTAACTCATTGATCAATGTACTATTCAAGTATGCAACAGAGATATCTTGTAGTACAAGGTCTATTGGGACCAATTCTCTATTGAGAATGCCACTTGGGAGGATGCAGAGGATGTGCATCGATCATTTCCTCATTTCTTCTCATAGACTTCTTTTCTTGATTCAATATGATGTATATATTTAAGGGTGGTGTGTTTCATTTTGGTATATTTTGATGTGACATTGGGTTGATGTCTTTTCCTAGTTGGGAGAGATGTCACGACTTGACCTATAAGACTCTTTTATTTTATACTTATCATGCAAATTTTTGACTTTTGTTGACCTATTTGATGTGTTTTGACTATGTCGCTACTTTTTGTCATTATTTTTTCTAGTGTTAGGTCTTTTAACAATGTTTTGGTTGATCACATTTGAACTTTACAATTAAATTATGACACTATATGATGCTTAATTTGATGCTTCTTTTACTTATAACATGCATTATGATGAGATGTGATGATATTATGGCAAGACCACAATAAAATGTGTTGATTTTATTTATTATAGAATTAATAAAATATGTTGAAATTATTGATTAAATGTTTAATCAAATACTTATATGTTGTTTTTGGCTCTGAGTATGTCTGAGTGGATGTAGAATAACAGCGGGGGTATGGTTGAGGTAGACAAGGCTAGCCATCAGCTCTGGTGGGTATGGATGATCTGCTCTACACACACACCACTTAGAGATATTGTGTATTCATGATATTGCTTCATATCTTTATTTACTTCTCTTGAAATTCTATGTGAACGACATGAATGTGAACGAAATAAATGATTGTTTTTGTGTGTGCTCATGTTTAAAATACCTTTGTGTATTTGTGTTTTGGAATTATATATATATATATATATATATATATAATTTACTAGATTAGAAACTAATGTTTGCAGTTATTTTCTTAAATTATTATTTTTATTTAAATGTATTTTCTACAGCTGGATGAGGGAGTGGAGGAGTGGCTAATAAAGAATCCATACTCCTTAAATAATGGGGTACTCTCTCGATCAGGGGCATTCACTCTCTTACTTTGTTTTTTGATTTTCTTGCTAGATACACAGAAGGGAAGAAGGTTTTTTGGTTTTTTATTCTTGGGTGTGGGAAAATAACAAGAGAGAGCTATGGGAAACATAATCAAGGAAGGCTAAGTACTAGGTGATGGTATGCAACATTAAAAAGGAAGAGAAAGTTTGATTCCGTACATGGATGAGAAAAGAAGACTGTGATTAATTCCAGCTTGCATGTTCCAGGTTCTTTTCTTTGTGACATATTACCACTGTTGTATGAAATGTAGATTATAATGAGTAAATATATTTTTATTATAAACAAAATGCATCCTTGTGCTTGAGAAACTCTACTGTTAATGCGGTTATGGTAGTTGTTATTTTTTGCAATGTTAAAACTTAAGACCCTCTGCATGCACAACATTTCACCATGCCTAGGTTAAGCATTCAATGAAACTGCTGGGGCATTGGACTATAACTGTGTAGGGCTATTGCTCTATCATTTTTTATCCTTAATATATTCTCTATGCATGTTTTTTATTTACCCATTAGCCATGCCTAGTCTATCCTTCCTTCATCTTTGTTTTCATGCATTAGCAGTGGTGTTTGAACCATAACTTGGTCGCTCATAAATGCTCACCATTCTGAGCTACACTTCCAAATTTTTGTGTAATTAGAAGGATATACATGCATTAAAGATGACAGGATTGTTTTTGTGTTTCCCTTAACATGGAATTTAATGAAAATTTGTATGGGTACACTTATCCTAAGCACGACAGAGGCTCCTCTAACCCTTGCCATATCTTGCAAGTTTTTACTCATTTAGTCTTAGAAGCATTACCTATGTTTCCCAGAGTTACTTCTATGAAAGACATCTTTTCAATTAAAACAATAGCATGGAATTATAAATTCCCATCATGGTTCATAGATGCTTAACTCTCAAAACAATGGAAAAATAGAGGAGGAGGGTAAAACCTATTGAAAACATCATATCATCTAAAGATTTTATAAATGTTGCAAGTAGAGCAGAGTTGTTAATGCATAGATGGTTGAACTAACTGCTTCTTGTGATATGTACTTTACTTTATTGCTATTATCTATTAGAAAGTTTGTTTATCTCAAACATCACCTTATGTCTATGGTATTTCTTTTACGTTGTTGCAACAAAAATAGTTTGGACTTTGAAATTTAAATATATTGTATGCCTCAGAACGGGGTCCTCTGTGTATTTCTTTGCTTTTGTTTATGGGTTTCTTGTAGCTAAAACATTGTAACAAATGAAATGTTTTATATATTGATACAATTTCTGTATACTCAGAAGACAAGTCTGAGTGTGTATGTTATCTTCAAGTCAAATAAAGGAACTACCAATCTCATTATTGGTAGAAATTATTACTATGTATTTATGTTATGATGGTTAGGACGAGAACTAATACTGAATAATCAAGTGCATATGTACAATGAAATATTAAATTAGGGAGTTCCTCCCCGTTAGTTATGTATCTAACATGTATTCATTATGAGAGGGTGCTGAATGTGGAAACTCAGGGGAGGGAAGAAATGAACTGCTTATAATTCCACATACTAGTAGAAATCTGGTGTAATTGCTTTAGCCAAAGTTTTTTGCATATTTACTTTATTATGTGCTGGTTTTTCTATCGATCCCTCTTCCATATCCATGTTTGTTCTACTATTAGAAACAGGTTTTAGTAGATATGTTCACGGCTAGACCAGATCCATCCGAATCCTTAGTGTCAATTGCTAGGCTTCTCAGGCATGGTCAGTGCATTCTTCATGTCAGGAAGAACCCCAGGGAGCTAACCACTCGGTGGTTGGGCGGTAAAAGCTCTTGAGCCACACTGCCATCTCAAGATAGAAGATTGACACATGTCAGATGGCTTAGGAGAGAGGGACATACATATGGAAAGAGGTGGAAGGTATATTTGTTTTTGGTATTACATACTAATTTTCACAATCTTAATTATCTTTTGATGCATCCATGTACTGAGATGTACTGATGTCTGGTGTGAAGGTCGCCATCCAAATAATTTTATGTATGACACTTAATGAAATAAAGTATTCTCTTACATACCTTTGAATATTAATAAAGTTTCGATGTGTAGGTTGACTTCCTTAGTGTAATTAACATAACATTCTTATGGTCATGTAATGATTTCTGCATGCGTCTGTTAAGATGTATTTATGTGTAAATTATTCTTGTTTTTCTTGATTATTTAGACATGTAGGTTGAAACCTTGTGGAAGTTACTATCATTAAGAATATTTAATGGGTTGATTAGAATATGTGTACTTTTGACCTTATTATCTTTTCGACATTTCCGCAATTTATGTTGTATGTGTTAGATGACATCTTTTAAGAAAATGTAGTATTTACAGTTTGTATAAATTGTCAAATTCTATGAATACATTGGTTAGTAGTTAGGTGTTTTTCTAAAAAAATCTAGAACTAAATTGTAGTAGAAGTTCACATGTAGCAATTGTTGTTACAGGCAAATCTTGGGACAAAATTAATAATTTGTAGTTGTCTAGCAATTTCGATATTATATTTAATAGAAACATATTGTCTTTATACATCTCATGAACTAGAATTTTTCCTTTTTTTAGCACTTTGAATATATAGTAATTTAAGTTTTATTTTACTCCAACAATCTTGTGTTTTACGACACAATTGATGACAAATCACCTTCTAGTCCATAGACAATACCTATAGTTTTGTGCCTGTAGTAGTTTGTTCATCCACCTGAAAGGTATTTCCTTACCACATCCTAAATCTGAGTATCATTGCGCATTTTAAAACATACAGTGGTGGACTCATAATAGTTTATGCTAATTACCTTTATCTTATCCAGTCAACTCAGAGACATGGAAACTTTAACCATTGAGAGAAAAGTTCAGATTGTGTGAATTTCTTAAGAATTGTCGATAAATGTATGCTCTTCCAATTGCAACAAAAAAATCTAATGTCATTTGGTAAATGGAGGAGTGTTACTTGTATATTTGTTTTTGTTTCTTTCATAATTTCCAGTATTTGTTTGTTTTGGTTAAAGAAGAATGTTAGAGGATTTATGTGTGAATTGAATTATGAGATCATTAATATGTTAGTGAATAGAATGGGTAAATATTGTTTTAAGGGGTAGTATACCATAGTTACCCTATTTAGGAAAGATTTCAGTCATGATTAATTAAGTAGTAAAATGTTTCATAGTGTATAGTCCTAAATTTTAAGCACCTAATTTAAGGACAATTTTATGTCCACTTTAGTATTTTTCTATTGTAGCCCCTCATAGGGCACTTAACGAGCACCAATTCAAACATGGTTATTCATTTCCCTTCAATATTATTCAAAATTAATGTGGGCTCTACCTTCTAAGTATGCTTCTTTCTTTTCTTCTCCTGATCTCATATTGAGATGTAATTGTAAATCTGACATCTTCCCTATTCTACTAGCACCCCATTCAAATCTTTGTGCATTTTATTGCGTACACAATGCCATTGTTGGCCTATCATAGAGGAATTTTTCCTAAATTTGGCCAAGGAGTCTACCAAGGTTTTGGGTGGATATTTGGATCTATGGTCAGCCTGCTTAATTTTAAATCCCAGAAATGATGCAAGGAGTATATAAACCCCCTTATTTCTCTTCATTTTGGATTCCAATTTTTTGCAATCAAAGTTCTACTATCAGCATTATGTCATTTTTATGCAATTATCATGTGCAAGAAGACAAGTTCACAAGTCATCTAGCTCTCAAGTTCAAGCATTCAAGTTTCTCACAACATCCTTCTCCCAGGAAAATTATCTTGTGTATTCTAGCTATAGATCTAGATCCTTTCCCCATTGAAGGCCAAGAAAATGATTTTTCTCAAGGAAGGAGATCTATATTTCATCCATATTCTATTCAAGCTTCCCCTCTTCTCCTAATCAAGAATTGTGGTGAACCACAACATCAATCACATGAGAATTTTTCTTTCATGATTTCCTTTTGGCTTTTTGTGTTTAGTCAAATCTATTGTATCAACATATTTGATCACATTAAAAGAAGAATTTTCATTCTAAAGTTATGATATACTTCATTTTCTATATCTAGCCTCTGGTACATGACAACACGCTTTCCTTTATTTCATTTTATTTCAAGGTTGATTCCTAAACAAGGGTTTGAGTAAGGAAAACCCCTTCCTCCAACCTTCTTCCCCATTTTTCTATGTGCATGAATAGATTACGTAGCCACCAGATTAGAATTAGCAAGATTAGATACATTCAGAAAGACCTAGAAAGTTTCAGTCAAAGTTGTAAGGTACAGAGTGATTTTCGGCCTATCCATGGCTTTTTTTATGAAATTTCACATAGAGGCATATCTGGGCTCTTATTTCCATTTTTAAACCCTTCTAAACACTATATACCCATATTAGTCTATTTTTGTTAGTTTGTTAGCAACTTTCTTAATTTAATCATTATCAATTCATCCAGTTCCATCACTACATTTTTAGAGGAGTATTGTCCTATTTTTTACCTAAGTCACCTTTTGAGCCTATTGGGGGCATTCTCCTTGTGAATGTATAATATATTGAAAAGGTGAAGTAATTTACTCATTCACATTTCTCACCATTTTTCCTCTATGTAGGTATTTTTTTTAATATTCTAGCATATATTTGAACTTATGTGTATGAGACAATTTACATCTCTAACAAGGAAATATTCTATTTTTTATTAATTCAAGAAGATATCAATTTTATTTTTTCCCTTCATTTTAATTTATAATTAATTATATGGAAGGGTGTTTAATGTGGTTGCATTAGGGAAGGGTAAGAGAGATTCTCTTTTATGTACCCCTACATACTAGAAGAATCTAGTTTAATTCTGATTGGGAGATCCCACTCCTAGAGCTTCCTTTCTCTCTCCTAGACCTTTCTTGGTTTCTCTTAGGGTTTCTGTCACCCCCCCCTAACTAGAGGATTCCTATCTGATCCTCTAACTCTCTAGGAGCTCTCCCACAAGCTCAAAACACACTAAGTCCTTCTACATAACTCTTCACATCCATGGCTTCTCTTGGTCACTTACTTTCCCAATTGTCCTATCCTTCTAGTGTTAGGATTCCTGACCTTCCTTAGATCTCTTTCAACTCCCCTAGATTCAATTTTTTTGATCTCACCCTAGTTTCAATCGGGTTCAAGATTTCTAGTTCTTAAGGTCTTGTAGCCTTTTAGGCCTAATTAGCCCTCCTATTCACTGAAAAAGTGGATTTTCTCCCAAAATACCCTAACACCCTTGGGAACTAGTTATGGATTCCTTGTATTTTTTTCCTACACTCTAGGATTTACAAGGTCTTAAGTTCCCACTCTGTTGGTACACTGCTTTTCCAAGAAATCCCTATTTTCATGGGTTTTAGGGAAGTTGTACACAGTCTGGTTTCTTGGCTCATTTTGATTTCCTTCCACAACTCCTCTAAGCTTCTCCTTGAATCCAAATAACAAGGAATCACCTCTCTACATTCCCCCACCTTTGATTGGATTCAACCAATCCACTCAAAAATCTTTCTTGCTACTATCCCATTCAAGCACCTAACCAGAATGCACTTGCACTCACCTAGGGATTAATGCTAAAATTGCTCCCTATGCACAAAATGACTCCACAACATATATATAATTTACATTGATTCCCCTAATTGAATCAAGGAGTTCGTACGAGTTTGACAACGGGAATTCAAGAGGGAGGCATATTTACATAGTTGCCTCAAAACTAGACAACAAAATAGTAAGAACATAAGAATTTAAAAAACCTTCACCAATCACACAAAATGATTAATTCAATGCCACAAAAAGTAAATAAATTCCAATATAAAATTTATCAATCCATTAGTTAATTAATTTTAATCCATTACACAACTGGATCAAAGAACTGTCATGAATATACAGTCTAAATCCTTCTTTGCACACATAGTCCGTACAAAATGACAACTAACTCTTGGATTAGGGTTTTGTCTACCTTGTATACCTTATCCTCACATATTTGTATCCTCATTTCAAGATTTTGGCACCATTAAAGCCCTTTCCTAATTTGTATGAAATGTTGTCATCACAACTTTGCAAAATTATAAAACTTGTCATGACAAGTTTTACATCTTTTGCTCAAATGATATTTCTTCACTTCCAATGCCCCAACTTGGTCCTAAAACTTATATTATGACTATAAAACACTCAAAAATATCAAAACCATGAATTCCACTCCATTTTGGAATTTTGGTCAACCCTTTGACCTTTTGGTTGACTTCTGATGATATAGACTCCTAGATGCAACTTGACCTCATTCACTACTAAACCTTAATCACTATTGACCCTTAACACACTTGGGACTTTATAAATAAGTCCTTTTTAACTTATTTTTGGCCAAACCAACCTATAAGCAAAAATAAAATAAAAAAGATCTATCAAAGACCTTGGGTGCTCTTGCACCATTCTCCACCTGCGACACACAACTTAGGGTACCTGTGGTGTTAGGAACTCTTCACTGATTCCATGTTTCTTGAAGTCACTTTCAGCTATCCAAGTAGCTTATAACTCTGGTTTCTATCTCCACTTCACTATATGTTCCATATATATCTAATGCCTGGTCTTCTTTTTCACTCTTGAATCTAGTATCCTTTGAGCTTGTGGTTTGATCTGATCCAGAGTCTGGAACTCCCCCACATACTTTTTCACCTCAATACTATACTATTATTCATCCATTTATGGCCCTTTATACTTTATCAAATCTTTTACATTGAAGATAAGAGAAATTGACATCTCCTTGAGTAGTTCCACCTTATAGGAATTGGGTCCATACTTGGTCAATACATTACAAGGCCCAATCCCTTTCTATAGCCTAGCCTTGTTCAAAAATACCATTACTAGATCATGTACTTCAAATTACAGATCTCTTCCTCCTTCATCCCTCTTAGTCTACAACTTCTGATTTGCCTCCATTAATGTATTGTTGACTTGTTCATGTACCTCTCTCATTGACTGAGAGAAATCACTAGCATGACCACTGATGCCTTCATATCCTTTAAGATCTCTCAAATCAAGTACACCCCTTGGGTGTAACCCATAAAAAATCTCAAATGGACTCTTACAAGTAGTCTAATTTGTGCTATCATTGTAGGAAAATTATGCCTGTGGTATAACTTGCTCCCAACTTTATCCATATATTTTTGTCAAACATCTCAACAAATTACCAATTACCATGTTGATCACCTTTGTCTAGCCATCCATTTGAGGATGATAAGCTGAGATACGTGAAAATTTGGTTTCAAGCCTTCTCCAAAGTGTCTTCCAAAAATGTCCCATAAACTTCACATCTCTATCTACAACTATGCTTGTTGGAAAGCCATGAATTCTCACTACCTGTTTAAAGATAGCTAGCATCATGTTTTGTCTTGCATGGTACAAAATGGCTCATCTTTCTAAATATGTCTCATACCACAAATACAGTGTCTAAACTAGTAGGTGTCCTAGGTAGTCCCACAATAAAATCCATACTTATGAAATCCCATGGTCTATTTGGGATTGGAAATGGCTGATATAGGCTTGCATTTTGATGAATTTCCTTTTATTTTTTCCAACACTCAACACTACTCTACATACATCCTTATATCTCTCTACATTTTTGGACACCAATAGAATCTCTCCTCTAGATCAAAAGTCTTTTTTAATCCAAAGTGACCACTCAAACTCCCATTATGTTTTTCTTGCATGAGATTCTCCCTCATGGATCCCCTTGGAACACATAACTATTTCCCTTTCAACAACAATCTATTTTGAAGAGTGTAGTCTTCATATTCACTATGAAAGTGATTCTCAAACTCTTTGCACACCTTGTAGATCACTGAGAAGTTTGCATCTCATTCATAAATGTCCTTTAACCCTTCAACTCCTATACTATGCAACTAGATCTCTTGTATGGAAAGCATCCTTCTACTAAGGGAATTTTCAACTTTATTTTGTACCCACTTCTTATGCTTAATAGTGAAGGTGTGTGGCTGCAAAAACTCCATCCATTTGATGTGCCTCAAAATAATTTTGTCTTGAGTATTGATATAACTCAATTCATGGTATCTATAAAGACAAAAAACTCTTTAGGAAATAAACAATGGCTCTATTTCTTTAGGGCTTGTACAAGCGCATATAGCTCTAAGTCATAGGAAGAGTACCTAGACTTTGCCTCATTCAATCTCTCACTGAAGAATGCCACCAGCCTGCCTTCTTGGCTTAAGACATCCCCAACTATTATGTTGCTTGCATCACACTCTACTATAAAAGGTTTGTCAAAAATTGGTAACAACAATATAGATTGAGTGGATACTTCTCTTTTCAACCATTCAAACCCCTCATTAGTTGCCTTGGTCCATGCAAACTTGGTTTTCAAGCCTCCTAAAAAACTTCCTATAGAATTGGGCTAACCCATAGAAGATCCTAACTTTAGTCCCTGTCTTAGGAGTAGGCCAGTTCAATATGGCCTCTACTTTGTCCTTATCCATCATAAAGTCACCTTGGGAAACTACAAATCCTAGGTAGAGTAGTTCTTCCTTCATGAACTCACTCTTTTCAAGATTGATGATGCGATTTTCTTCCTGCAACCTCTTCAACACTTATTCCATGTGCTTCATATGATCCTTCTTTTATTTTTATAAAAATGATGATTTTATCTAAGTAGACAACTACAAATACACCTATGTAGTCTTTCAAGACTTCATTCATCACCCTCATAAAGGTACTAAGTGCATTGGTAGGCCCCAAGGGAATAACTAACCATTCATATAACCCCTCTATAGTCTTAAAGGATGACTTCCACTCATCACCTTCTTTCATCCTAATTTGGTAGTAACCACTTTTCAAATCAATTTTAGAGAAGTACTTAGAACCCCCCAAAAAATCCATTAAATCTTCTATTCTAGGAATAGGAAATTGACATCTAATAGTTATCCTATTAATTGACCTAGAATCAGTACACATCCTCCACTTACCTCCCTTCTTAGGAGATAGCACCACTGGGACAACACATGGGCTTATGCTCTTTCTTATCAGCCCTTGGTCCAAAAGTTCTTGTACTTGCCTGGCTATCTCCTTGTTTTTCTTTGGTGTCATTTTATATGCAGCCTTGTTTGGCAAAGATGCCCCTGGTACAAATTCAATATAATTAATTATCTCCCTCTTTGGTGGTAGTGTATATTGTGTACCCTCACATATTATGTCCTTAAACTGATCCAACAATTGTTTCACTTCTTCTGGCATAGGTGTTTTCTTATGAGTCACCTCCTCCTTTGGCTTCAGCATGATTGCATTGCCAGGTCCTTTTTCTTTCATGTCCCTCAGGAATTCCTTCCCACTCATCAACAATGTACTAGTTTCTATCTTCTCCACTAGGTCTTCCTCTATCAAAGATCGAATTTGAAAGTTACCCCATTCTTCTTGAAGGAGTACTTATTCTATTTCCCATTATGGACTACTTCCCTATCATGCTGCCATGGTCTACCAAGGAACAAATGGCATGCATCCATTGGAAACACATCACAAAGTATCTTATCTTTATACTTTCCAATGGTGAATTCTACCCACACTTGCTCATTTACCAAGATGCATTTTCCCTTGTTTAACCAAGTAACTTTATAGGTACACACATGTGGGATCTTGGTGAGTTTCAACTTCTCTACTACCTCCTCAGATATAACATTATCTATGGACCCTGAATCAATGATAACCTTACACACTTTTCCCAATATCTTGCATTTGACTTTGAAAAGATCCCTTGTCTACCTATGTTCATCTTTAGTGGGTGTCTTGATCAAAATTCTTCCCATAATGAGATTCTCTCCCTTCTTTGAATATAAAATCACCTTTGATTGTTTAGAACAGTCCTCTTCTTGGACATAGGCAATATTTTTCTCAACTTTTGAAGCTGGGGGTTTGTCAGGGAATCTATATGTCGGGTGCTCCAACTATCCATAGTTGTATCATATCATGGAATAAAAGTGAGAGATTCTTCCAAAACCCCTTGATATTCCTCTTGCATTGTTATAAGAACCCCTTCCTCTATTGTATCTAACTCTATTTCTTGACTCATGTCCTTCTTCTACATATTTGGAGTCACCTTGGCTCCTATTGTCATTGTCTCTTCTACTTTAACCTCCTCTATGGCTACCTCTATTGGCTCTACCCCTTCCTCTTCCCCTAGAGTTAGAGTCTTGTTTCTTTCTAAGTTTCTCTTCAACTTTTAAAGCCATTTGGAAATAGCTATGAATTGAGGCTAGGGTAAAAAGACTGAATTCTTCTTGTATATTCCACCTTAATCCATTAAGGTACCAAGAAACCTTGATGCTCTCTGTCTCATGTATCCTTGAACTAAGACAAAGCTTTCTTCCCCTTATCTTTATCTTCGCTCATCTTCTCTTTCATATTGTTGGATGTCTCTACAACCTCTGCCATCTTTATCTTCATTTATTCCATTGCTTCTTCAAGAAGCCTATTCTTGTCTTGCTGCTCTGATAAGTCCTTTGCCAATTTGGCATTAGTCACTATGATTTTCTCTCCTATGGATTCACTCCTCTCTAATATACACCATTCAATCTCTCAAGCCTTTCAATGGCTCTGATACCAATTTGATTGGAAGCTCCCACTCCTAGTGTTTTCTTTCCCTCTCCTTGATGCAGGGGCACCTTGACCCTTGAGAATTATGAGGAGTTTCATAACATTGTAATATTAATTCATTGTGAATTTTATGACACCATATTGTGAACTGGTTTAATTGCTTTAAAATTACATTTTAATGAATTATTTGGATAGGAATATTGGACATGTGGACAATTCTAAAACTATCCTAGCATGTCTATAATGAGATAATATTGTCACCAAATGGGAACACAATGAGCATGGAAAGTGGACAGTTGTAACTGTCCAAGATGGTCTTTAATAGATATCTTTTATGTAACCAAAAGGAGAGAGATAGGTTATGGGTGGATAGAGAAAAAAGAGACTTTGGAGGAGAATCCAAATGGCTCTCTGGCGGCAGCTAGAGAGCCATGCAAATTGTAATTGTAGACATTTAATTAAGGAAGCTTACTTTAAGTCAGTTGTTTTAAATAGGTTTCCTTAGTGTTCCAGTCATTTTGTTCTTGTTGTAAAACAATGAAGGTCTTGAGCTTAGTGATGAAAAGAATCAGGTCAAAGTAGTAAGAATCATTGTTAAACAACCATTCTAGTTTATGTTTTGAATTTCTCCACAGTCCTGATATGGCGAGTTGGCCAATTTGTTTTGGTTTCATAATTTTTATCTACAATGGGTTTTCAAGAAACTGTTATTTGAATCTGATGTTAATTTTGAATGGGAAGTTGGTGGAGTTAGATATGCCCCACAAAGACCAAGGCAATATTGTGACAGTCATAATAGAAGGAGACTGAAAATGAAAGATTTGCAGAGTTATTTGGAGCAGCCCGCTCGGTATTAAAATGTTTCTCCCAATAGGATAGCCGATGATCGTGATGATTCATGCCCACATTGACCAAAAATGTTCCTCATACGTGGAAGTTGACCTTCGTAGTGGAGAGGAGGTGGTATATTTGACTTTCTTCATAGTGGAGGAAAGATGTTATAGGATGTCATTCCCAAAATGACATTACATCTTGATAGCTCAGCCTTGAGAGAAAATGTGGTGAGCATATTGTATATACGTTCATGATGGTATGGCAATTGAACCACTAAGGTGGTGGAATGGAGTTAGAGACCTGAGTAGGATGGGTTGCCAAGTCATTTGTACTAGAGAAAGGTGGTGAATGTATCACATATTTGTGCATGCTCGTATGGAGACCAGCCCACATGGTGATGGAGTATAATCTCAGTGTAAATGACCCACAGGCATGCAAGGCATGCAAGATTAGTGAACATAACTATATTAGTCATGAGTTTTGGTTTAGCAAGGTGATAGAAGATGACTGATAAGTGAGGATTAAGAAATATGGTGAGCCTCTAAATTATTGTTTACAAAGAAAGATCGGTGAGATACAAAGATTTAAAGGCTTCTTTGAGCTAATTTAAGAAAACCAATTAAGTATTTACAGAATGGAGGACTAGGTCAATTTTGTAATACATCACGTGGTATCAGAGCCAGTGAAAGGTCTAGTGTAAGGATGTAGTTGTGATTGTGTGTGAAAATCTTAGTGGAGGTCTTGATATTGTCTCCATCAAGATGAAGCTGGGTAGAAGGTGCAAGAAAGAAACCACTAAGAGAAGGGTGGGAAGCATCTTCCAGAATCTTGGGTGGATAAGATGGAAATATGTTGGTGATGTGAAGAAACAACATGTGAAGGTGGTGGATAGGAACCAACATAAATTACATTTGATGGGATTCCTATGAAAGAAATAGAGTACGCATCAGAAGCATTGGCCAAGTGTTGAAGACAAAGCGACAAAAGATTTATTTGCATAATTCTCCCTAGAGCATTTCCATGGGACATGGAAATATTTCAAGCCCAAGAGTATGATGCAAGGGAACCTCAACCCTTGAGAATTATGACGAGTTTCATAATATTGTAATGCTAAGTCATTGTGAATTTCATGTCACCATGTTGTGAACTAGTTTAATTGCTTTAAAATTACATTTTAAGGAATTATTTAGATAGGAATATCAGGCATGTGGATAGTTCTAAGACTATCCTAGCATCTCTATAATGGGAGAATATTGTAACCAAATGGGAACACAATGAGCATGGAAAGTGGACATTTGTAACTATCCAAGATGGTCTTTAATAGACATCTTTTATGTAACCAAAAGGAGAGAGAGAGAGAGAGAGAGAGAGAGAGAGAGAGAGAGAGAGAGAGAGAGAGAGAGAGAGGGTATGGGNAGAGAGAGAGAGAGAGAGAGAGAGAGAGAGAGAGAGAGAGAGAGAGAGAGAGAGAGAGAGGTTATGGGTGGTTAGATAAAAAAGAGAGTTTGGAGGAGAATCCAAATGGATCTCTGGTGGTAGCCAGAGAGCCATGCAAATTGTAATTGTAGACATTTAATTAAGGAATTTTACTTTAAGTGAGTTGTTTTGAATAGGTTTCCTTAGTGTTTCAGTCATTTTGTTCTTGTTGTTAAACAATGAAGGTCTCGAGTTTAACGATGAAAAGAATCAGGTAAAAGTAGTAAGAATCGTTGTTAAAAAACCATTTTGGTTTATGTTTTGAATTTCTCCACAGTCCCAATTTGGTGAGTTGACCAATTTGTTTTGGTTTCGTAATTTTAATCTGCAACGGGTTTTCAAGAAACTTTTATTCAAATCTGGTGTTGATTTTGAAAGGGAAGTTGGTGGAGTAAGATATGTTGCCCGAAGACCAAGGAAATATTGTGATAGTCATAATAGAAGGAGACCAAAAATGACCAATTTGTAGAGTTATTTGGAGCATCCTACTTTGTATTAAAATATTGCTCCCAATAGGATAGCCGATGATCATGAAGATATGCGCCCACATTGACAAAAAAAATTCCACATACATGGAACTCGACCTTCATAGTGGAGAGAAGGTGGCAAATTTGACTTTCTTCATAGTGGAGGAAAGATGTTATGGGATGTCATTCCTAAAATGACATTGTAGCTTGATAGTCTAACCTTTAGATAAAATGAGGCGAGCGTATTGTATATACGTTCACGATGGTATGGTGATTGAACCACTAAGGTGGTGGTATGCAGTTAGAGACCTGAGTAGGATGGGTTGTCGAGTCATTTTTACTGGAGAAAGGTGGTGAATTCATAATTTATTATCCATTTTTTTGTATGGAGACCAGCCCGCATGGCGATGGAGTATAATCTCAGTGTAAATGACCCACAAGCATGCAAGATTAGTGAACATAACTAGATTAGTGATGAGTTCTAGTTTAGAAAGGTGATAGAAAATGATTGATAAGTAAGGATTAAGAAACATGGTGAGCCTCTAAAGCATTATTTACAAAGAAAGATCGGTGAGATACAAATATTTAAAGGACTCTTCGAGCTGATTTAAGAAAACCAATGAAGTATATGCAGAATGGAGGACTGGGTTGATTTGGTATTACATCAATCCTAGACCTTTTCTTTCTCTCTCTTAGGGGTTCTATCACCCCCCTAACTAGAGGATTCCTATATGATCCTCCAACTCTCTAGGAGCTCTCCAAAAAGTTCAAAACACACTAAGTTCTTCACCATAACATTTCACATCCATGGCTTCTCTTGGTCACTTACTTTCCCAACTTTCCTATCCTTATAGTGTTAGGATTCTTGACCTTCCTTAGATCTCTTTAAACTCCCCTAGATCCAATTTTGTTGATCTTTCACCGTAGTTTCAATTGGGTTCAAGATTTCTAGTTCTTAAGGCCTTGTAGCCTTTTAGGCCTAATTAACCCTCCTATTCACTGAAAAATTTGATTTTCTCCCAAAATCCCTTAACACCCTTGGGAACTAGTTATTTATTCCTTGTGGGTTTTTCCTACACTCTAGGATTTCTAAGGTCTTAAGTTCCCACTCTATCCGTATACTAGTTTTCCAAGAAACCCCTATTTTTATGGTTTTTAGGGAACATGTACAAAGTCTTATTTCTTGGCTCATTTTTATTTCCTTCCACAACTCCTCTAAAATTATCCTTGCATCCAAATAACAATGACTCACCTCTCTACATGATCCCATGTTTTATTGGACTCAACCAATCCATTGAGAAAGTTTTCTTGCTAGTTTCCCATTCAAGCACCTAACCAGAATGCACTTGCATTGGCCTAGGGCTTGATGCAAAAATTGCTTCCCCTACACAAAATGACTCCACAACCTATATAAAAAATGTAAATGGAGTCCCCTACTTTAATCCAAGAGTCCATGGGAGTTTTACCATGGGAATTCAAGAGGGAGGCATATTTACATAGTTACTTCAAAACCGAACAACGAAACAGTAAGAACAAAAAATTTACAAAACCTTCACCAGTAACACAAAATGATTAATTCAATGCCACAAAAAGTAATTAGATTCCAACATAAAATTTATCAATCCATTAGTTAAGCAATTTCAATCCATTACACAACTAGATCAAAGCAATGTCATGAAAATACAGTCTAAATCCTTCCTTTTACACACATAGTCCATACAAAATGACAACTAAATCTTGGATTAGGGTTTTTTCTACCTTATATACCTTATCCTAACATGTCCAGACCCTCATGTTGGGATTTGGGAACCATTAAATCCCTTTCCTAATTTCTAGGAAATGCTGTATCTTTTGCTCAAATGAAATTTCATCACTTCCAATGCCCCAAATTGGTCCTAAAACTTATCATATGAGTTTAAAACACTCAAAAATAGTAAATTCATCAATGCCACTCTATTTTGGAGTTTTATTCAACCCTTTTACTTTTTGGTTAACTTTTAAGGATAGAGACCCCTAGATGCAACTTGACCTTATTCAATACTAAACCCTAATCACTACTGACCCTAAACACAATTTAAACACACTTGGGACTTTATAACTTAGTCCTTATTACCTACAAGCCAAAATGACAAAAAGATCTATCAAAGACCTTAAGTGCTCCTACACCATATTCTTTGGCCAAAGCTCATTTGTGTATGCACCTATTGTATATGCTGGTTTATTTTTCATCTCACTACCATATTCATGTTAGTTACTGCATAGTCATAGGTGATATTTAGTACACTTCATTGTTGCACTAAGTCCATTTGATCAACTAGTTCCAAGTTTCTAGGATTCTTGGGTAGGGTTGGAATGCTCAACATAAAAAGTTGAGCATCGAGGGAGTTAACCACTTTGTGGTTGCATGGTAAAAGTGCTTGGACCACACTCTCATCTTGAGAAAATCAAACTAGAAGTTATTTATTGGCTAAAGGAAATAGGGATTTGCATAGAACTTCTATCTCATGTATTTATGAGTTGAACTTCATGGTCTATTTTTATTAATTAATATAATTTAAAATTATTTAATGTATTTATATTGATTTAAATTCAATGTTTAACAAGAAGGTTGGTATGTCCTTTTTGTCTATTATGCTTTCAACTGACAATTTGGGTCAAATTTTTGTAATATATAACATGCTACTTCATTCCATATTGAATGATGAAATATTACTTAGTTTTCTCTAATTCTTTCAACACTTTGACTTTATAGTTGAATTTCCATTCTTTTTTATAATTTTCTTATATATCTTGTAAGAGGAAAATGTAGTCTTTACATGTGGTATCAGATCGAGGTTAAAATACAGGGCCTTGGTCTACTATGTTGGAAAAAATTGCATAATTTTTTGGTGCACGACTTGACCATTCACCATGCGAACAAGAAACACAAATAGGGTTGGATCTAGTAATGGTCCTAATATTTATCCTAAGAAGAGATTAGAAAAGATCCTTGATCTTTTAAATCAACAAGGGGGGTGAATTATAGAAACAGGTTCCTAACATGAATCACCTAGAGCATAATATGAGTGGTATTTGAGATGAGAGTCCCCATATTAAGGAATAGAGAAAGATAAAAGTGTTAGGAATAGTCCCAAGAGATAACTAAGAGTGGGGGGTAGGGTGGATCCGTTATCTATAAGATTCAATTCTTTATCCAATTAAGTACAAAATAACATTAAACATAAACACAATAAGATAACACAGATTATAACACCACAATTTTGGTTACGGGGAAACCCAAAATAGGTAAAAACCTTGGTGGGAATTAGTACCCATAAATATCTTCAATAGTGTGTAATGATCCTTATTAGAAGATCCTACAACCTTGTTATGAGTTGATCTTTACAGCATTAAGTACAATGATCTAGTTAAAGGTCAGACCCTGTTAGGAGTCTTTTACAAATAACCCTATTAAAGGTGAGGACACACTATCCATGAGCACACTACTCAAATAATGAAGGCTGAAACCTTTTGCACAATAGATATATACTATATCTGATAATGAAATGTGAATTAGACCTACTGTCTTGATCAGTTGCAGTGAATTGTATATGCTCTTTGCTTCTTCACATAGATCTTCAACTGATGAATGATATAGCTTTACTCACCCAATACATCAAACATTCTTCTTTTCTTCTTACTCGCATACTCAACACATGGTGATCACAAAATGATCTGCTCTAAGTATCCTCCTCCAAAGATATGATCAAGTCGGCTTCTAGGAAACTCTTCAACAACTTCTTCAGCAGCTAAACTAAGCATGCAACACAAATCTAGAACTGTGCAACTCACGATAAGTAGACACGTCACTTCACACAGTCAGCTCCACCAAATTAACTCAAAATTCACTCTCTGGATGAAACCCATTAAGATCTCCTAACCAAACATTCTGAACTATTAACTAAACATGAATAAAAACATGCATATCCAAAATATAGCCGCAACTGAAGAAACAATACAAATACTATTGGCTCTTAATAAAAAATCTCCTGAAACTTCAAATGGAAAATAGATCATCATAACTCAACTTCAACTACAAAACTGAATCTATGTCTATGAACATAGCATAATGAATATGTCTACAACTTAAAAATTAACGCGCAAGGCTCCAACATATCCATACTGAGAATTACATACATGAGACTGGTGCATACTATATGTTGTCATCAATGAAAAACATACAATCAACCACTAGCTTAAAGGAAAATCTCCAACAATATCCCCCTTTGGCATTAATGGTAACATATGATATGAAAAACACCATCAGTCCAAAAGTATTCTTTGTTTTTACAATCTTCTCAATATCCTCAACAAAAACTCCTCTTAACGGTTGCATCTAATTTTTCATGACTATATACTCCCTTAGACTATATACTCCCCATTTGACATCAATGAAAAATGGTTCTAAAAACAATTAAGCACAAGTACTAATCCAGAGGTAGAGTAGTCAACCATTCATCAGTCACCAAGGACTGATGCACTTGCTGCAAATTCTAATAATACTCGGGAATGGGATTTACTCCCAGCTTCTCCCTTAGATACTCAAAAGTATCTTTTGATAAAGGATATATGAATATATCTGCTAACTGTTCTTTAGTGCTCACATAATCCAAATTTACTTCTTTATATGAAACTTTCTCTCTTAAAAAATGATATTTTATTTCTATGTGTTTTGTATTTGCATGCATCATAGGGTTCTTTGACCTATTGATAATGCTAGTGTTGTCACAATGAATAACAATAGGATAATCAATCTGAATTCCAAAGTCTTTTATCATCTACTTGATCCAAACAATTGAAGAACAATTTAATGCTGCTGCTACATACTCTGTTTCTGTTGTTAACTGAGAAATACAATTCTTCTTCTTGCTTGTCCAAGTAACTAATCTATTTCCAAGAAATACTTCTCCTCCTAAGGTATTGTTTCTGTCATCAACACATCCTTCCCAATCTGCATCTGTATACACATGAAGTTATACATTCTTTGAGTTAGGATACCATAAACCATAGTTTATAGTCCCTTTTAAGTATCTGAATATTCTTTCTATTGTCATTAAGTGATTTTGTTTAGGTTCATCTTCAAATCTTCCAACAATGCCAACTGCATTAGAAATATCTGGTCTAGATTGAGTAAGATATATGAGTTTTCCAATCATAGACTTGTATAGTGTCTTGTCAACTACTGTAGAATCATCATCTTGAGAAATCTTACTTCTTGTTATCATGGGGGTGCTTACTGGTTTTCAATCTTCGATCTTGAATTTCTTTAATATTTCTTTCATATACTTAGACTAATTAATGATTATACCTCTGTCTTTTTGTTGTACATTTAATCCCAAAATGTATTTGATAGGTCCAATCATGCTCATTTCAAACTCACTCTGCATCTGTTTAGCAAAATTTGCACTAAGCTTGTCATTACTACAAAAAATAATGTCATCAATAGAAATAGCAACAAGTAATAATCCTTCAGGTTTCTCTCATATGAATAAGTTATGATTTGTTGCTCCTTTCTTGAATCTGATATTTGTCAACTAACCATCTAGTCTTTCATACCATGCTCTAGGGGCTTGATTTAGTCCATAGTGGGCTTTCTTCAGTCTGCATACCCTGTCACGTTTGTCTGATAAAATAAATCCTTCAGGATTTTCTATGTAGACTTCTTCCTTTAAGTCACCATTCAAGAATGCTGACTTGACATCCATCTGATATAATTTAAAGTTCTTGAATGTTGCATAAGCTAAAACCAATTTTATAGCTTCCAGTCTACTCATAGGGGAAAATGATTAGAGTAATCAATACCTTCTCTCTATACATATCCTTTACATACAAGTGCTTCTTTGTTTCTTACCACTGTACCATCTTCATTCATTTTTTTTTGAATATCCACCTAGTTCCAATCACATTTTTGTCAGAGGGTCTAGGGACCAATTCCCATGTGTCATTCTTAATTATCTGATCTAACTCTTCTTTCATTGCTTTCTACCAATCTGAATCATTACATGCATTTTCAACACTTAAAGGTTCAATTTTTGAAAGTAAACATACCTCTTCATCAACTATTAAACCTTTTGATCTAGATCTTGTCATGTCTTTAATGCTTTGATCTCCAATGATATCTACTTTTGAATGATATTTAGATGCTAATTTCAGAACTTTAGGTGTGACATTCTCACATGTTATCTGTGATTCCTCTTCACTTGGTTTAGGGTCATTGCATGATACATCAATGTAGCCAAATATTTCTTCAATAACTATTTCTTCACTCATAGGGCTTGGTTCATCTTTAATCATAGGTGCATAATCATAGTATCTCTCTTGAATCATAAACTTCTCATCAATCTTCACATGTGTACTTTCAATGTTTTTTTTCAATCTCATGCTAAAACATCTATAAGCTTTGCTTTTGGTAGAGTAACCAAGAAAAATAACTTCACCACTTCTAGCATCAAAATTTGCAACTCCATTATCTCTCTTTGTGTAACACTTGCTTCCAAATATTTTGAAGTATTTTACTATAGGTACATTCCCAAATCAAAGTTCATAAGGTGTCTTGTCTGCGCCTGGCCTTAATTGAATTTTGTTGATAGTATAGACTACAGTATTGACTGCTTCTCTCCGATAGGTGTGTGCAACTTTTCCTTCAATCATGATAGTGCATGTTGTGTCAAGTATGATCATATTTCTTCTTTCTACAATTCCATTCTGTTGAGGGGTTCTAGGTGCACTTAGCTGTCTTTTGATCCCATGTTCTTTGTAATTCTTATAAAACTTGTCAGAGGTGAATTCTCCTCCTCTATCTGATCTTAGATGTTTTATCTTTAATCTAGACTCATTTTCAACTTTAGCTTTGAATATTTTGAACTTCTCAATTGCTTTTGATTTATATTTTAAGAATGCAACCCACATCATTCCGGAATAATCATCGACAAAAAAAATAAAATACCTTTCACCATAGTATGATCTTGTTTGAGTAGGTCCACATATGTCTGTATGCACTAGATCAAATTTGTTTTCTACTGACTTATATTTAATTTTGAATGAGTTCCTTACATGCTTTCCCATCACACATCCCCTACACATATTATCAACTGGTCTTACAATACTGGGAAGGTCTCTTATTTCCTTTACATTTCTTATCTTTACTATATTGTCAAAATTGATGTGACATAGTCTTTTGTGTCATAACCAACTATCATCTACTTTTGCAACAAAACAACTTGCTTCAGAATTGAGCTGAAAAATATTACCTTTAGTCTTTGAATGTAATGCAATCATAACTCCTTTTGTTATTAATGATGCACTTTTTGTTTTTGAATTCCAACTGATATCCTTTGTCGAACAACTATCTAACACTCAGTAGGTTATGATGTAAACCATCAACATACAAAACATCATCAGTGTTGTTCTTTCCATCTAAAGAGATAGCTCCTATACCTATGATAAGCTTAGGAGTGTTGTCTCAAAATCTAACCAAACCCTATTTGTACTTATCTAGATGTACAAATCTATCTTTGTCTCCTATCATGTGATGTGAACACCCACTGTCAATGATCCAGTCTGTTCTGATGTCTACTTGGGAAATTAATGCCAACTTTGTGCTTTCTATTCATCTTCAATGTCCATTTCAACAAACATTTTTTTCCATATCTTCAATTGCAATGAATCCAATTTCATCTTCTCTGAAATCTTCATCTGTTACTCCATCTTCAGCATAGTAGCATTCCTTTGTATATTTAGGCTTGTAATTTGTTTTCTACTTCTTGACTCTTATAGCGCACTTAGATGAAACATGACCAACCTTATTTCATGAAAAGCATTTGAATGGTAATTTTCCTTCATATTTTCCTTTTCTTTTTCTTTCTTTCTTAGTGATCATAGAAATGAATTCTTCTGGTTCTTTATCCTCATCTACATTATCAAAATTAATAGAAGTGTTCAAAGAGTTCTTACCATGGACTGAGGCTTTGAAGGATGTTTCACTTTTAGGTTTTGTTTTTAATTTTGATATCTCAAATGCTGAAATTTTGTTGATCAAGGTCTCTCTCTTGAAATCTTTTGAAAATTGCATAGTCTCATCTAAGATGTTTATCTTGCTCTCATAATCTGCTATCAATGTAGTCATCAATTTTTCCATTATGTATACCCCTAAAATTTCTCCACCATTGTTTTGGATTCCTGCAACTGCTTCATTAATCCTTTTATTGTATGCTCTGATGTTTTCTTTTGGTCGCATTTCTAAATTGTTATATTTTTTCTTCCATGTCTTTTTGTGTGCATTCTTTGCTTGGATATCTCCTTCAAACATGTCTTCTAGATACTTCCATATTGTATAAGCTCTATCTACTTTATTAATCTCAAAAAAATCACTATCAGATAATGCACATATAAGGGCTTCTTTGGAAATTGCATTTTGGGTGAATACTTCATTTTGTTTAATAGTAGAATCTTCTTCTACAATATCTTTTAAAGAAGGAACATCAATATTTTGAGTAGCTGCTTCATAAATCTCAAAACCAATGCACTGCAAATGTGTTATAATTTTTTTCTTCCACTAAAGATAATCCTCTCCATCAAACTTAGAACTTTCTTTTCTAAACTACACCATCTGATCAACCTTAAGTTGTTAAAATTTCTCTCCAAGGCACTTGACTCTGATACCAATTGTTAGGAATAGTCCCAAGAGATAACTGAGCGAGGGGGGGATGGATCCGTTATCTATAAGACTCAATTATTTATCCAATTAAGTACAAAATAACATTAAGCATAAACACAATAAGATAACACAGATTATAACACCACAACTTTGGTTACGGGGTAACACAAAATAGGTAAAAACCCCAGTGGGAATTAGCACCCACAAATAACTGCACTAGTGTATAATGATCTTTATTAGAAGATCCTAAAACCCTGTTAGGAATTGATCTATAGAATGCATTAATTACAATGACTTGGTCAAAGGTCAGACCTTTTTAGGAAACTTTTACAAATAACCCCATTAAAGGTGAGGATGCACTGTCCATGAGCACACTGCTCAAATGATGAAGGCTGCAACCTTCTCCACAACAGATATATACTATATCTAATAATCAAATGTGAACTAGACCCAATGTCTTGATTAGTTTTAGTTAATTGTATACACTCTTTGCTTCTTCACATAGATCTTCAACTGATGAATGATATAGCTTTACTAGCCCAATACATCAAACATTCTGCTCTTCTTCTTACTCACATACTTCACACATGGTGATCACAAAATGATCTGCTATAAGTATCCTCCTCCAAAGATATGATCAAGTTAGCTTGTATTAAAATCTTCAACAAATTTTTCATTATCCAGACTAAGCAGGCAATCCAAATAGAACCACACAACTCAAGATGAGTAGACACATTGCTTCACATAGTTGGCTCCACAAAATTAACTTAAAATTTACTCTCTATATGAAACATGTCAAGTGCTCTTAACATAATATTATGAACTCATAACTAAACACAAATCTAAATAACATATCCAAAAGATAGGCGCAACTGAATAAACACTAAAAATATTTTCCACTCTTATTAAACAATCTTTTGAAACTATAACTGGTAAATAGATCACCATAACTCAACTTCAACTGCGTAAATGAATATGCGTCTATGAACATAACATACTAAATATGTCAACAACATAAAAATAAATAGGCAAGGCTCCAACATATCCATATTGAGAATTACATATAGGACACTGTTGCAACCTATATGTTGTCATCAATGACAAACAAATAGTCAACCACTGGCTCAAAGGCAAATCTCAAAAAAAAAGAGGATCATATGGTGGAGGCTTGATGAGGGGCAAGGTAGGAGGATCCCCAATGGAGATGTCCTAGCTCCTATCCAATAACCACACAATGGAATATAAATAACAACACAGAGATTTATATCCACATAATGCAAATACTCATAATAGAATCATTATATTTTCATCCAACATGCCCAGCTGTAAGGCCTTCAAGGTTATGGCCAAATACAATGAAATTACAATAGAAAATCTATAAGATCTCACAAGATCCAAATGAAACCCTAGCTAGCCTAGATCCACACACTAGTAGGAACACCCAAGGAAGATCTAAACTTGTGCTCGCAAGCCCACCAAGTAATCTCCTTGTTTCCCAAGCCGCAGCCACTAGCTCCTCTCAAAACTCACTCCACAACCACCTCCTCTTCTCTAGGATGAATAATCCTAGCTAGTCCAGATCCACACACTGGTAGGAGCCCCCAAGGAAGATCTAAACTTGTGCTCGCAA
>MU223775.1:2333090-2348810 GCA_018584345.1 Thuja plicata | reverse complement strand
CATCAACAATAGATATGGTACTCAAACAGATAACAATAGTCTCACCAATTAAGGTTTGACATCAATGACAAAATAAAAATTGCTTGCATTGTCACTTTCCAACAATCTCCCTCTTTGGCATTGATGGAAACACAAAATATTAAAACAATAATTTAACAAGCATAGTTACCAAACAATCCAAAAAGTCACCTATGTTCCTTGATATGAATGAATTTTCATTAATTTCTTTAGCTTCATTTTGATTCTTCTCTGTAAAACATTTCTCCCTTTGTGTTTGTAATCACACTATAATCATTTGTGTCTAATCATTTGTAGACTCCCTCTGAGTAGATAATCACTTCAATATTTTCAATAGTAACTTTTGCCTCTATGTAATCTTTCCTTCTTTGTAATCTATCTTTCTCGAAAATCTCTTCCTCTTTATAGGTAATCTCTCCATTTTTGACAACAATGCCAAAGACGTTGATATCATTATCATGTAGATATTTAGTATCATGCTGATCCTACCATCTTGATTATGACTGATTTTCTTTTCTATCCTTGTTCATCTTCACAACTTTAGCCAACATCCTAAAGTGTGACTTACTGTGCAGCAATGTGTCAATTTTTTTGAAAGTAATATTTGATGCAACAGTCCCATACAAAACTTAATTTTCCTTAGTGAGGGGAATCATCCCCAATTTACCTCATAGATACTCATGAGCATCCTTGGGTAGTGCTTTTGTGAATATGTTTGCTAATTGTTCTTTAGTGTTCACATAATCCAGTATCACTTCTTTACTCTGAACTAGCTCCCTCAAGTAATGATACTTGATAGCTATATGCTTTGTCTTTGAGTGCATAATAGGATTTTTAGAAATATTAATAGCACTTGTGTTATCACAATATATGACATCTGGGTCAGTGATCTCTTCCTTCATACCTTTCAGTAGTATCTTCAACCAGACAATGTTAGAACAGTTAACTACTACTGCCACATACTCGGTTTTTGATACCAATTGTGAGGTGCAGTTCTATTTCTTTCTTGTCTAGGAGATCAATCTCTTTCCTAAAAGAAATGCTCCACCAGTAGTGCTTTTCCTGCATCAACATTTCCAGCCCAATTAGAGTCAGTGTAAACTCTAAGCTCAAATTTGTCAATCTTTTTGTAGTATAGACCATAGTCATCAGTTCCTTTCAAATATCTTAGAATCTTTTTTACTGCCATCATGTGAGTTTCCTTGGGATTAGCAAGAAAACCTTGCAACAATACCAATAGCTAGGGCAATATTAGCTCTATTGTGTACAACATACTGTAGTTTTCCAATCATTGATCTGTAGAGTGTTTGAATCACTTCTTTTGGGTCATCATCTTTTGTGAGCTTCTATCTAGTTGCCATGGGTGTACTCACTAGTTTGGATTCTTCCATTCCAAAAATTTTCAGTATCTCTTTGATATATTTAGATTGAGTGATATAGATACCATTTTTCATTTCATAAATTTGTAAACCAACAAAGAATTTTATTTCACCAAACATAGACATCAAAAACTCAATTGGGATCTTTGTTGCAAATTTTTGACATAACATATCTTGTCCACTAAATATGATGTCATCTACAAAAATTTTAGCTAATAATGTACCTTTGCTTTTCTTTGTCTTTAAGTATAGGTTTTTGTTGTCATTGGTTCTTGCAAATCCAAATTTGATCAGATAATTATGCAATCTCTCATACCATGCTCTTGGCGCTTGCTTCAATCCATATAATGCTTTGTTCAATCTGCAAACCATATTCCTTTTGTTTGGGTCTATAAAACCATCAGCTTGCTCAATATATACTTCTTCTTCCAAGATTCCATTGAGAAATGCAGATTCAGCATCCATCTGATAAACTTTGAATCCTTTATAGGATACATATGCAAGTAAGGCTCTGACACCTTCCAATCTTGCAACTAGGGTGAAGGTTTCACCATAGTCAATTCCTTCCTCCTATGCATAACCCTTGCATACCAGTCTAGCTTTGTTTCTTGTCACATCTCCATGTTCATTCAGTTTGTTATTGAATACCCACTTTGTGCCAATTACATTTTTATCCTTTGGCTTAGGTACAAGTGTCCAAGTTTTGTTCTTCTCAATTTGTTCAATTTCCTCATTCATTTCTTGTATCCAATCTTCATTTTCTAAAGCATCTTTCACTATTTTGGGCTCAAATTCACATATCAGACATGTGCTATTTTTCAACTTACTTCTTGTCATAATAGCAGAATCCTTCGATCCAATGAGTTGATTAGAATTGTGATTTATTCTCACATATTTTTCTAGGGTAGGCTCAGTCCTTGCTTTAGGATCATTTTCTGTATTTAGTTATGGTTGATTTTGTGACTTGGCATCTCCATCAGATAGCTCGGCATTCACTTCCAGTTGCTTAGAAACTCCACTCTGTGACTCAGTAGGTGCATGTTGTTGCTCAACAGTAGTCTTAGGTAGTGAATTAGAATCTTCCTCATCCAGATATATGAATTATATGTAGCTTTCAGGCTCTTCTATACTTTCATTTCATTTCTTTCTACAAACTCATCAATTCTTCCATTTGCACTTTCAACAATTTTATTGGTATTAGAATTCAAACATTTGTATGCTTTTCTTTTCACTGAATAACCAAGGAATATGCCTTCTTCACCTTTAGCATCTAGTTTTACATTTCTGTTTTCCTTCAGTATAAAATATTTTCTTCCAAATACTTTACACTAGGTGCATAACCATACCAAATTTTATAAGTTGTAGCATTTGTACCTTTCTTGACTTGAAATCTATTTAGTGTATAGACTACAGTACTTACAGCTTCTTTCAAATATTTTTGTGCAACATTTTTCTCCATCATTAGTGTTCTAGCATAGTCCATGATAGGCCTATTCCTTCATTCAGAAATACCATTTTATGGAGGAGTCATGGGTGTAGAGATCTATCTCATTATGCCTCGGTCATTGCAGAATGTGTTGAACTCATTAGAAATAAACTCTCCACCTCTGTCAAATCTTAAGCATTTCAAATATTTTCCTATTTATTTTTCAACTTTAGCTAAGTACCATTTAAATAACTAGAATGCATCAAATTTTTCCTTGAGAAAAATTACAGTCATCATTCTTTCTCCAATGGGACCACAGAGATTAGTATGGACCAATTCCAAAATTTCCTCTGATATGTGTGTTTTACTTTTGAAACTAGACTTAGTCATCTTTCCTAGCTGACATTGTTTACACATAGCATTCTTAGGTTTCTTTAACTTAGGTAACCCACTAACCTTTTTCAATTTACTTATCCTTACCAATTTATCAAAGTTCACATGACACAACCTCTTATGCCTTAACCAAACATCATTGTATTATGCGAATAAACATGTTTCTTTCGATAAATCCAGATAAAATAAGTTACCTTTAGTCTGATCACCACTTCCAACTAATTCTCTAGTAGAATCATAGATCTTTGCTTTTCTATGATGGAATACAACTTTGTAACCAGAAGTGTTCAGCTGTGCAACACTCAATAAATTGTATTTAAGATCATCAACCCAATACACATCATCACATCTGATTTTTTCCATTAGGTTAATCAATCCTTTACCTTTGATAAGACATGGTGCATCATTACCAAAGTTTACATATCCTCTTTTACATTGGTTTAGGGTTTCAAACTTATCTTTACCACCAGTCATATGATGGGAACAACCACTATCAATGATCCAATGATCATTTTTACACATATAAGAGATTAGTGCTGTTTTCTCATCATCATCAGAATCTTCTTTCATTGTAACATAAACAAATTCTATATCATTGTCATCCAAATTATCAGTGTCATTGTCAGAAGTTTCTTCAGTAATATAACAAGATTTCTTACCTTTGTCTTTGTAGTCCTTATATTTCCTGAAGTCTCGGTCATCCTTTATGTCTTTGTATTATTTGTATTTGTTGTCCCTTCTTTCATCCTTTTCATTCTTGTCAAGACATCTAGTAGCTATATGACCAACTTTGTTGCATGAAAAACAAATAATACAAAGTTTACCTCTGTATTTTCCTTTTCCTCTGGATAGTCTTTTTTCCATAAGTGCTTCAAGTTCTTCAAGATAGTCATTAGAAGTGTCACTATCACTGTCCACATGTTTCTTTCCTTTCTTAGATTTATTGAGAACCAACTCTGATGTAAAAGCACAATCAATCCCTTGTGGATTATAGTTATCATAATTTGACATTTCAAATGCAATGAGTCTTCCTATCAGATTTTCCAGATTCAAATTATTGTTAGGAGTACATCTCAATTCTTGAATTGCAGAAACTCTAATAGCATATACAAGAAGTAAAAATTTTAGTACCTTTCTCGTAATATTATTATCATCAATTGTTCCATTATCCCCTCTAATGGCATTTACAACTTCTTTTACTCTACCATAGTACTAAATAACATTTTCACCTTCTTGCATTTTCATCTCATCAAACTTACCACTTAGACTTTTTGATTTAGCTCTCAACACATTTGTGTCTCCACCATAGATAGTTGCAAGTTTGTCCCACATCTACTTTGCATTTGTGCATCTCTTTATATCATCAAACAATGAATAGCTCAATGAGGAGGTGATCTCCAACATTGCTTGATTGTGCTCTTTCTTTTCTTTTAGTTGTGCAGTTGTGAGAGGAGTAGTAGGTGGTACATAGGAATTTTCAATAAGTTGATTAGAATCGTCTCCAATACTAGCTAGATATAGTTTCATCAAACTTTGGCATGCAGGGAAGTTATCTTTGTTTAGCTTACGAACCTCCTTATACATCTTGATCTTTTCACTCCAAGTACCTTCAAACTATTTTCAAGAGACCAAAGCTCTGATACCAATTGTTAGAATAATTTTAGAATAACTAAGAGGGGAGGGGTGAATTAGTTATCCTTAGTTCTAGATGTAGCAAAAACTTTCTATATTTCAGATCTAATTGGTAGTAGTAGCATAAGTCAACAACTTTAATCATGCAGTTTATTGTCAATTGAAATTAGCTTGTAGAAACATAACAGTAAAACAAACCATAAGCATTCACACAAGGTTACACAAGTATTTAACATGGAAACCCAATATGGGAAAAACCACCAGTAACATGCTACCAATTTTTCACTCTTTTGAAGTGATGCCCTATGAGGAGCCAACCCTATTAAAGGTTACAATAACACACTACTAGGTGTGACCTAGTTAAAGGATTTAATCACCTTGTTAGGAGTGACATTGTTAGAGGACTTAGAACATTTCACCTAAATGTCACCTTGTTAGAGGATTTATACAAATGACTGTTAGGTCAACCTTGTTAAAGGATTTAACTGATACAATGATTAGAAAGTAATCAACAGTTGTGATATGATACATACAACTTACTTTGCAAATTCATATCAAATTACAACTCTGATGTTAACTTACTGGATAGCCTGCACTATCATTTCAACATTCTGATTTTCTTGGAAATCCATCAAGCAATCACACATGCAACTCTCTACTTCTGTGTTTTGCCTTCTCTGCTAGATCATGCCAAATAGTAAATCAACTATGCAAACCTTTTGCATACATATCCACACTTCACATTCTGCAGCAAACCTCTTGCATACTAAATGAATAACCTCTTGAGGTTATCATATACCTCTCTATCTAGGTTAGATAAATCTTTTTCTGCTTAAACAAGATCGTAAATCTTAGGTTAGGTCAGATCCAATGGATCATCCCATCTTTGCATTGCATTTACTTCTCTAAAGTAGTCTCTAATTAAATCTTGAAACCATGGATTAATTACGGTTACCAATACATTAAATGACATGGAGCAATCTTTAATTAGCATTACATATCCCAATAAAATTAACTAAGTCGGCCAGAGATCTCAAATCTTATCATTAATCCAACTACTAGAAGTTGGCCAACATCACTATTTTCACTCGGCAATTTCACAGGTGCTCAGCATTGAAAAAATTTGTTCGTCACGAACAACTTTTCTCGGCACAAGCCAAAACTTACTCGGCACAGAACAACCATAGAAACTGTCTTTGAAAGATAAGAAACTAATTTCTTTACCAGAGTACTAACCGATGAAGTACCCTTTTATTTGCCTTAACTCAACCATTCACTTGGTCTTCTAGTTAAATCTTCTCCATCAACAATAGATATGGTACTCAAATAGATAACAATAGTCTCACTAGTTAAGGTTTGACAACAATGAAAAAATAACAATTGCTTGCATTTTCACTTTCCAACAGTTTATAAGGATTAAAGGAAGTTTGCTAGAAGATTTATGAGTGAGAAAATTCAATGAGAAGATCTAAATTGAAGATTAAGTGGTTAAACCTGATTGTTAGAGTTCCAAGAAATATTTCAAGTTACGAGGTGAAAGTTTTACGGTTTACCGAGTTAAGATTTGTGAAAAAGCTGATCGAATGAATGAGAGGAAATAATGGAAAAACCGAGCAAGGAGATTAAGAGGAAATTTTTTGTCTATATAAAGGATGAGAACTAATGAGAAAAGAGATGCTGGTGAGTTGAATTGAGAAGTAGAAGAAACCGAAGAATAGAAGTTACTAAGCAAAGAAGAGAAGCAGAAAGAGAAGAATCTACAGTCTAGAGCATAGACAAATGGAGTATGTGATGCCTGTATTCATGTGAGCATAAAGGATTTGACCAAGGAAAAATTAGTTTCTATATTTACAGATCAAAGTTTTACTATTTCTTACTAGCATTTGTAACAAAGAAAATCTCTTAACCAAGTGGAATTAATAGTCCTATTTGTAAATCCTACAAGTAGGTGATATTCCAAAAGAGTGTTTAAAAACCTCTAAAAAGGCCAATCCTAAAAGGGTAAAGATATTAACAGATCTAAGGTAAATCCTTTAATAGGGTCACATCTAGAAAATGTGTTTGTAATCTTTAACATGATAAGTTCTTAACCGAGAGTACTTAAGAAGGGTACATTTTTATTGTTGGTCACAATTCCCACAAAGGTTTTTCCCTTATTCAGTTTCCATGTTAAATCTGTTGTTAATTGATTTTGAATGATTGATTTGCATATTATGAGATGTATGGTTGTTTAACATATTATTTTATTTGGTGAATTGGTCATTACTATATTCAGTTCTATCGAGTGAATTAGTGAGATAAGTTTAAGTATTTAAGTTTGATTTTGTCTCATTCACCACCTCTCTCAGTTGACCAACAAGAAGCGGTACTATTTTCTTGGATGAAAAAAATAATATAGATATTGTGCTACATTTTATAGGATTGACACGTAATCTTCTTAGTGTTGGTTAATTAGTTGAGAAATGATATACTCTATATTTTAGTATAGAAGGATGAAAGATTATGAATAATGTTAGAAGTGAAGTTGGATCAGGATTCAAGAACAAGAAGAAAGTATTTTATCTGAATAATGATGGAGAACAATATCTAATTACTGAGGGTGATGAAGGATAGGCTTGTTTATGAAAATATGATAAAAAAACAAGTATAATTCAAGGATTAACAAGTTCATTTAAGAATCAAATTCAGTGCATTCTAGAGAGAAAATAAAGTAAAGAACAAAGTGGAAGCGGTCTGATAAAGACAACTCTGATAGAACTAATAAAAGCTAAAGTAGATACTGAAAAGAGAAGTCACATTTCTAGCCTTGTGAGTCAAGAAAAGTCTCAAATTAAGAAGAATCATGAACCTTTTAACCATCAAGAGGTTTTATGTGCTCAAGATAACAAGTCAAAGCATTAGAAGAAATAGAAAAAAACTTGTAAGGGAACTAAATGTCCCAAAATATAAAGGTAATTACTTTATTTGTGCAATTTTTTGTCAAAAGGCTATACTTTGTAGAGGAAGAATGGTTTGCACATGGCATGATTTGAGAACAAGTAGTGATATGAGAATCAAAGGAATCATTTAAAGTAAAATAAAGTTAAAAATAAATTATGTAAAAGATCCGGTCACATTTCAAGTCAATGTGTTACCAAACAAGATGAAGAAAGTAAATAGGAAATCACCATGTGTTTCAAATGTAACTCACCCAGACATGTTGCCAAAGGTTGCCAAATTTTTTGAATGAAGAAAAGAGACTGTAAATATGTGAACAAGGATTAAGAATAGGAATTAACTTAAGAAAGACAAGTGAATCTAAAAACACAAAAAAATGAAAATAAAATCTGTCTAATCTCTGAAATTGAAGTTAAAGAAGTATATAGAGATTGCATAATTGATGAGTGGGTAATAGCAATGGAAGAGGAGCTTAGAGTTACAAATAATTTCAAAGACAAGATTAAGATTAGTTTGGCTAAGCTTGAGCCACTGCTATTTCAAAGAAGGTCAATGGACAATAATCGTATTGTTTTAGAGGATGGAAAATGATCTAGGTCTAGTCAAGATAAGTCCAAGTCAAAGAAGAAAAGGAAGAAGACCAAGAGGAAGAATTTGGAAAAGGAGTCTATAGTTCAAGGGTTGAAGGATAAAAATCATGATTGTAAAAAGATTGGACTCAAAGAAAAGGATCACAAAGGGGGATATATATGTTCAGATTGCAGAAGGAAAGATCATGATCCAAACAGATGTAGCATAATGAGAAAGAGGATCGATAAGGTCAAAAGAAAAATGAATATAGATGTTTTACATTTAAAAACTATGGCCATATTGCAAGAAAATGTATTCATAAATAAAAGGTAATAAAAAATAGAGAATGGTTCTAAAAAATAGATGCAATATATCTTAAGTTATTAATGAATATTGTAGAAGCAAAAAGGAATATAAAGGTGACACTAAAGAACCAAACATGAGATTGCAGAAGAGTGGGAAGAGTAGAAAGAAAGGAAAATAAAAGGAGGACAAGGAGAAGAAACACAAGAAGAGGAAAAGAAGGAATAAGAACAAAGATTCCACAGATATCCAGGATATAAATCACTAAGATCCAAAGGCAATTCAAAGGGAATTTCTCATCCTACTCAAAACTAAGATGCAAAGGAATGCTTTAGTCTATGGGAGTTTCATTAAAACATCATAATAGTTGGATTGATGTAAGGAAGATACTACTTAGGGGGAATATAATAAAAAAACCAATAGTCTTACTTGATGTGGAAAAGAGAGTTTTTGTAGGATGTTAAAAGAGAGTGTAGAATTAGGAAGCTAAGTGTTTGATCAGTAGATGAATGCCGCAAGAATATGTATGTGTAAGAAAACAAGATGAAGTTCTATAAGTTAAAGAATAAAAGGAAGATGACATTGATTTGATAAGGATAATTTCATGAGTAAAATTAACAATCCTTTGTCATTGATGTTAAAGTGGGAGAAGAGCATGTGAAAAATAATATAAGAATTACTAAGAGAAGATGAATTTAAAGAGCATATGAGATGAGAAGATTATGTTCATGGATACTTGCACATTAGGAAGAAGAAAGAATATGTGATGTATATCCAAGGGGGAGAAGAAGATAAAGAGGAGAGTATGTAATCTAATTGGAACCAATTCAAGTATGTTCCTATGGGGATAAGAAGAATTTCCATTAGAAAGTTTTTGAAAGATAATGAAGGATAATGCTAATAGTAATGTCGATTATCTTTGTAGGAGTAAGACTATTGGTTTTTTTATTGTATTGCTTTTTTTCACATCACATGTTGCCATCAATGAAAAAGGGGGATATTCTTGGCATAATGGAAAATTTGGAAGATGAATGTGTTGGCATTGATGTCAACATAGCAAAGGAATTGATAAAAAGAAGTGATCAGAAGAATAGACTAGTTATTGCTAACTTAAATTTTGCAGGTTAGCTAGTAGAGTAGAGTATTCAAAGGTCTGCTGAGAAGAAAATATGGAGTCACACATGTACAAAATTTTTTTTTAAGGTATTTACCATTTTTACCTAGAGTTTCAAAATATTACATGAAGATTTGAACAGGTTAAAAGACTACAGAAGTTAACTAGCGGAAAATGTGATAGTCAATGTAAACTAGAAGCTAGAAAAAGGTCTGGTGTGCTCAACAGAGTAAAAATTTCATGGAGCACATTTAGGAGTGTGTCAAGGAAATACTCAGATATGTTCAAATACAAGGGTGTATACTTTAGAGGTCTGCAAAGAATAATCTTATTGTCTTAGTTGCTTCATGACCGTGTTCTGAAGAGCTTGGTGAAAATGAGTTGGAAAATCCAATGGCTGTAAAAGATTTGAATGGACAAAAATTTTTCATAATTTTGTAGGATTTTATTGAGGTATGTACTTTATGAGTTGGTAATTGAGATGGCTCAGAAGTACCTCATTCATTGAAGTTTGGGTCAATGTTATTATTTTAATTCATATAATTTGTTCTTGACCGACCTAGTTGGTAAATCATGTTGTACAAGTATAAAATGTGCTATCATCAATATTTATGATCTCAAGGAGGTTTTTATAGTATATGGGAAATATTAAGTGGTCATAGATGAATTCAAATCTAGAGAACTGGCATTTGGATTGGAAGCAATGGTTAATTAGGTGTTTCTTTGTATAAGAAGAAGAATTAAGGTAAATTCATGTTGCAGATTGTGGATGTGGATGTTAGAGGTGGCTAAGAAGAGGGAGATCCTGATTCACTAAAATTAGAAGCATTTCATCAAGAGGTTGAATATGTATCTGCAAAGTGTGCTTATAAGGACTATAATAAGACATTTGAGTTTTTGTTCTAAGTAGTTCAAAAAAATCCTACCATGTTGGAGTTTGATTGATCATTAGAGTGATGAAATTTGTAAATTAGTGAGCCTCCTTCATGATTGTAGTGAGAGGCCTTTCATTTGAGTACTAACCTTTAACAAGTTAGCCTAATTATATTTGAAATCCCCATATAATTGTAATAATTTTTACTTCTAACAAGGTATTTACTTATTGTGGGTAATCAACTCCACTATATTTTTTCCCCTAATAGGGTTTCCATAATAAAAGTCATGTGTCACTTGTGTCAGTGTGATTCTTATTATGTGTACTTCCATGATCATTATTTTATTTAATTAGATCAAATTTAAGGGTTCACAAGTTTTAGGGGTTGAGGTTTGAGAGTTTAGGAAAAAATAATTCACAACCCCCATCCCCTTAGTTGTTCATTGCCATAGTATTGACAATAATATGAGGATTTGAGGAATGAGGAATAAATAAAAATAGAATCTGATCTTAGGGTAAAAGTGTAGTAAATAATAGGGGTAGGATTGAAAATGATCTCATTAGAAACCTGAAGAATGTCATTCCTCCTACCTTAAATGATAAAACTATAGGGGATAAGGTAGATATTTTTATCATAGTGATCGATAAGTACTTAAAGATTCAAAACCTCTTTGAGGAATCTTGGGAAATGTTTGTTTCTTACCAACTTACTATAAAGGCTTCCAGATGGTGGGAAAATGAGAGAGAAGATAAACAGTTACACCATGGAGATATTACTAGGGAGGTGGTCTTACAAATTTTTCGCAAGAGGTGGTTAACTCTATTATACTTTGATAGGAAGATGAATGAATTTCAGAATCTAATATAGGGTGTCTTGATAGTAATACATAACCACATGAGAAGTTTTTTCACATGATAAAATACGGTCCTCAATATTAATTGGATGAGTGATTTATAATTTACACAATCATGTTGGGGTTGAGACCCACGAAAATTATTTATGTAGACATGCATAGCCCCATAATGATGAATCAATCTTTTAAATATCCATCATACAAGTCAACAAGTCTAATATATGCCAACCTCTCATAGGAGTTATAAATCAAGTACTTCAAAGTTTTACAATAAGAAGAAGTTTTAGGGTGTAAAATAGAACAAAGGAATAAATTACCAAATATAAAATATGAGGGGAAGAAGATAAATAAATTATGTTCATAATTCCAACAAGAATAATCAAAATCATAATTTGAACATGGGTAACAATTGAATAATAACAACAAGAATAATAATAGGAGGAATAAGCTTTAGGGTAGAGAAGAACTTGTATATAGATTTTATGTAGGTGGGTTGATAAATATGCTATCTTATGTCTTGAGTTTTCAATAAAAATAAATGGAAAAGGGTGAATAAGTATATGTGCAACATCACATCTATGCAACAGTTGACCACAAACAAGATGAAATACAAGGTAGCCCTATTTAGTTGACTAGTAAACTAGTGGGAACACAATATTTCTATTTTGATTGATATAGGAGCCACTAAGTGCTTTATAGATCCTAGAGTTGCATCAAGATTACCTATTAGAGCTAGATTTATGTGAGATCCTTGGATACTTGAGCATGGTAATAGGATTGAGTGAACAATGGAGAAATGTCTAGACTTTAGAAAATCAGAGCTTTTGAGCTTCTAAATGCAAGTAAACCTATATGTAGACACATAGATTCATATGATGTAATTTGGGAATCAATTCATTGGCAGAACATAAGGTAATGGTCAACTATAGGGAAAAATAAATATTTTTCCTTGATGATACAAGGAAACCTATAGAGATAAGGGGTGTGAAGATGCCCATTAAACTAAGACAGGTCTCAATAATGAAGCTAAAGTAAGATCTGAGGAAGGGGTGCATGATATATTCATTTCATATCAAGGATATAGATATTACTCCTCCTTCATTTGAGAAGCATCCTATTTTAAAGGAGTTTCAAGATATCTTTCTAGAGGAATTTCCTAAATTACTTATCAAGAGAGAATTTGGTTTGTCTAATTTTTTATTTCCTATAACTGAACCAGAACCTAAGGTTCTATATAGAATGACAAAAAAAAGTTGTATGAGCTAAAGGTGCAGCAACATGAGTTGTGTAACACTTTGGAGTGCCCTAATTATTTTTGTGAAGAAGGATGGTACCACGTGTTTATGCATAGAAAATAGAATGATGAAAATTGTAACTATAACAAAAAAGATAGCCTCTCCCTTTGATATATGAACTATTCAATCAAATGAAGGGAGGTTTGATGTTCTAGAAGATTGATCTTTGATCAGAGTATCACCAACTCTAGATAAAGGAGGACATATCTGAAACAACATTTAAGATAAAATATGGCAAGTGTGAATTTGTTTTCCTACCTTTTGGTCTAACAAATGCACAAGCAAATATCATGAATTTGATGGCCAGTATTTTCAGAGAATACCTTGATGATTTTTTTGGCATATTCATTGATGAATATTTATTTATTCCAAGAACATGGAGGATCATGAAAAACATTTGCAAAGAGTCTTATAGTGTTTGAGGGATAGAAAATTGTATGGTAAGTTATCAAAGTGTTCTTTTGTTAGAAGAAGATACATTATTTGGGTCACATCATTTCTTTAGATGGAATTTTAGTAGACCCTAATAAGATAAAGGTAATTGTAGAACTGTTAGCTACTCAAAATGTGAGAGATTTTAGAATTTTCATGGGACTTTCTAGATACTTGAGGAAATTTGTGGAGGGTTTCCCCAAAATTACAGCACTGATTACATCCCTTCAAAGGAAAGAGAAGAGATATGAATGGACTGAAGAATGCGAGAGGGATTTTTAGATTTTGAAATAGAAGCTCACTTCAAACCCTATCTTGATTATACCTGATCTAATAGATAGTTTAATCTCATCAGTGATGCATCAAGTGAGAATTTAGGAGGTCACTAACTCATTTGAGTGCATAATCCAATGATAATTTTGTCATACTATCAAAAAAAGGTTTTGTCGATATCATCATAATATTGATGTACTTTTGGGGCTTTTTCATCGCAATTTCAATGAAGTTTTTGCCAATTTTATGATGAAAACAAGTGTCAATGACCATGTCGCTATCTGACAATAATTTGCCTAAGTTTCAGCAAATTTAGGTTCATCACTTTTTAGATAAATTTTTGTGATAAAATTTGTAAGGGTGCTTCGTCAGTAATATGACAAAATTTTGTCAATATTTTAACAAACATTAGTTAGATTTTGGTGCCAAATATAGTAGTGGGTGTATTAATGAAGAATGGAAAAGTAGTGGCATATGAGTCTAGAAAATGGAAACAACATCAAATAAAATATGCACCTCACAATGTGGTATTGGTTTTGATAGTACATGCCTTTCAGATGTGGAGGAATAACCTATTGGGTAAGTCATTTTAGTTGAAATTAGAGCACATAGGACTCATATATATCTTCATAAAACCCATTCTCAATGCCAGATAGAGATGATTGTTAGAGTAAATCTATGTGAGTATGATTTTTTCATACAATATATAAAAGGTAAAGAGAATAGAATAGTTGATGCACTTAGCAAAAGAAGGCATCTATCTTCTAACTCTACTACCGAGATATACTTGTTAAAAAAATTTCTAGGTGATGACCATTATTATCTGGTGAAATTAGCTTAAGAGATAGACCTAGAAAAATACTATTTTTACTATTTCACTTTTGATGATGATGGAATTTTGAGATTCAAGGCTATGATGTAAGTTCTCGACCGAGTAGGGTTGAGGAAATTGATCCTTGGTGAGATGCATTGCATGATCATTTCAAGGAATCTTGGTTTAAATAAGATGATTACTAATATGAGGCCATTATACTTTTGTCTTGGGCTTAAGAGAGATGGTATAGCTTACATATACTAATGTTTAGAATGCTAGTGAGTCAAGATTGAGCATATCCACCTAGCTAGATTATTATACACTCATAACATACCAAAGTATAAATTTAAATTCATTAGTATGGACTTCATTCAGGGGTTTCCCATGACCCAAAACATGCATGATGTCATTATAGTGGTACTTGAAAAACTAACCAAAGTGGCACATTTTATTTTGGGAAATTTATGAGATGGATCATTGGCTTTAGCAAATAAATTTTTGCAAGAAATATTAATATTGCAGGGGGTACCCAAGATGATCATTTTTGATAGGTATAGAAGGATGAAATAAAGGCTTGGACAACCTTGAATGCTTCCTTGTGAACTAGATTGAACTTTAGTACTACTTACTATCCCAAAATAAATAGACAGAATAAGAGAGTAAATTAGGTGGTAGAAGATTTATTCAAGTTGTACTGCATGGATCAGAAATAAAAATGGGAAAAGTATCTTCCCTTGGTAGATTTTTTTATAAAATAAATATTACCTTGCTTCATTAGGTATGACACAATTTAAGGAACTCTATGGGAGTAATTTCTCATACACCTATAGTTGGCATAGATTTGACAACATGATAGTTATAGGTCCTAATATGTTGAAAGAGATAGAAGAACAAATGAAAATGACCAGGAGTCAATCGAAGGAATTAGTTGATAACTTGATATGCAATAGAGTTATAGTGATAAGAATCAGAATTTTTAGATAGTTCCAAGATGGCAATAAAGTGTTCTTGAGAGTTACACCTCACAAATGTTTTCTTTTGGATAATAATCTAAATTAGCACTAAGATATGTAGGGTCATTTAATGTGTTTGAAATTATGAATCCTATTGCATATAGACTTTCTCTACTAGTAGCATTATCCTTCATTCATGATGTCTTTCACGTATCTTTTCTTAAACCATAACATCTTGATGCATCTCATATTCTTTATTGGTGTGCGTTGCAGGTTCAGATTCTAAGGGTTGTGCTAGTTGAGAAAACCCACAAATTATTGATCAGCGTAACATTTAATTGCATAACATGGATATTATATAGTAAAAGGTCTAAAGGGTCCAATTATCTATTGATAGTGCTACTTGGGAGGATGCAAAGGAAATAGAGAGATCCTTTCCTTAGTTTTTCTCAT
>MU223775.1:2296182-2311684 GCA_018584345.1 Thuja plicata | reverse complement strand
ATGCAGGAGCATCCTGGGTGTAAGGGCAATCTTGCATCACCCAAAAATATGTGTTTTTCTATTCAATAAGGGCTATTTTGTACAAAGCTACTATTTTTGGAAACTTACTATTTTTAGTAAGTTGCTCGTTTGAACTCAGAATGTTCTAATTTTCCAGGTGAAGGTTCATCTTGGTCATATAAGAATGCCTATTGAATTTCATTACAAGATCATCTGTATTGGCAAAGTTATTAAGGATTTACTGTTGAGATTTTAGGGTGCAAAATCTTTGATCTTAATTTTTAGGACCGTAGAGGCTCCAGATCAAGGTCAAACCCCCGGCTGACTAACACTTTGCGGGTTAGGCACTGTAGATTACAATCTCCCCTTTCCAAAAAGTGGTTATAATAACCAAACAGAGCTACAATTCAAAAGTTATGGCTTTCAAAAGTTGGGCTACCTAATCTCATGTTTTATAAATATTTAAAGCCGACCCTTTTGTAATAAAACGGAAAAATAATCAAATTCTAAGGGTAGTCGGCCTTAATGGCCAGATTTCTGGAACCTTCTCGGGCAGTGGAAATTGCCTATATAAAGAAGGCCCGTAGTGTTGTCTAGGGCAGTTCTAGGTAGATCTGGGTAATAATTCGAGGCTTTGTCCTACAGAATATTGTAAGGGGAATGCCCATGTGGTTTTGCATATTGTAATTCTGTAAGTTTGTAATTCCACATTTGTGAAGATAATAAGAAGCCCATTTTCTATTCTTGCAAATTGTTGTTGCTTCTCTGTTTCTATTATGTGTTTGTGGCATTAAGGGGAGCACCCTTGATCACAATCAAAACCATCTATTACCAATTTTAGGTTCTCTACTTAATCTTTACTTTGAAAAACAATAGGTACTAGAAGCAATTTATTTACAGTATCAATTTCCCTAGTCATTACCTTAGTCTTCTTATAACCTTTATGCTCAAATCTCACTTTTTCTTTTGAGAATGCAATGAAGGATAGTCTCATCAGTTCATCCTCATCCATGTTGTCAACATATGTGCTTACAGATTTGTCTTTAATTGCTAACAATAGAATAGTAGATTTGTCAATTTTAGTTTTTACTTCAACTCTTGCCTCTTCTCCTTTCTACTCTACCTTTTTCTGTTCTTCTTCTTTAGCCATTGTATTGTCAATGTTCCCTTCAAATGGATCTTTCTCATCAAGTGAAGTGTCAAGGGTCACATGCACACTATAAATATAGAAATCTGGTTGCATGATATCTTCGCTCTTCTCAATACTTACCTCAATTGTCTTAGAGGTCTCTCCAATTCGAAAAGGTATAGGCATAGTAGGTTTAGGAGGTAGAGTATTCTCAAGAATATCACTCATAAGTATCTGATCTAATACCTTATGAGTCTCTTCTATTACTTCTTCATATTTCTTGCCCATAAATTTCACTAATCTTACTTTGGTTCTCAACAAGGGTTTGAGTGCTCCCAATATTGTTTCTCTCTCCTATAATGAAACTACTGGAAACATATCCTTAATATTTTGGTTTCTTATAGCCTCATCTTCAAGATGTACAATTTGTTTTCTAATTTCTAGTTTTCCATACAATTCCTTAGGTATGCTTCCTTCTATCTCTAATAGGATCTTTTTGAAAACAAGTAAATGGTTAATTACTATGTCCTTAATCACTAGTTTGTCAGATTCTTCATACCTGTCATAATATTTGTTCATTGAAACAAGCTTTCCTTGCTCAATAGCTATCTTTTCTAACATCTTTATATTAGGATTCCATACCTGTCTGTCACTTGTGGTCTCTTTCTCAAATTTATTTTCTTCTACTTCTTTATTCCTCTTCTTCTTAGGAGGTGAGTCCAGGTTAGTGGACCTTGTGTTTCTCCAAGGAACAATATTTTCTGCTAGCAAAGTCTTCTATGGTGGTGAGGGTGTATTTACATCAATAACAGTAGAAAGTGGACAAACTACATGCTCAATTTCTGGAGGTGGAAGGGATGCAATAGCTATACTTTCCAACCTAGAAGATATCTTTGGTATATTATTCCTTACTTCTCTCATCTCTTATTTAGTAAAACCTCCCTTTGCTGCACAATCATCAATTATATTCTCCAATATTCTCTTTCTTAAGACTCTAGTCTGTTCTTCTCTAACCTTAGCTGATTTCCCTTCATATGTTCCCTAGCTCTCCTCAGATGTATCAACTTCAAATGCCAAGACATGTTCAATTTGCAAAATCATAATCTGTGAAATGACTTCATAACCCATGGGGTAACACCATTTATTTCTTGGTACAACTGCCTCAAAATATACATAATCAGTTTCAATCATGAAATGCATTGTATCCTTATATTTCTAAACTAACTCTTCAAGAATTTTGAATCCCTCTTTCATTTGTCTCTGAAGAATCTTGATCATGCCAAACAATTCTCCATCAACCCATGTGTTGTTTTGTCTTTGGTAGCTTTGTCAATTCTGAATACCAGTGGGTATGTTATCTTTCCATGCTCTAGGGTGCATGCCAGGGAACTCATTCTCAATATGGATATACATATGAACTATAAGTGAGCCAAATGTAAAGATCTTTGATTTATCCTTGTTGACTAGATTTACATTCTTCAAAAATAGTTGTGTCATAACCTTGCATAGATTATATGTAGTACTTTCCTAAACCCTCCGGTAAGCCATCATAATGACTCTTGCTAAAACTAAATTAGGTCTACCGGTGTAGTAAAATTTGTATCCATGTACCATCGCAATTAGTCTAACATCCTGTTGGAAAATATCATTCACTGTCACAACTCGTCTGTCCTATTTAGAATGTGTTAGGGTTTCAACTTGTTTCTTTATGTTCTTCTCTACCACATGGATAAATCCAGTCTTGTCTAACCAAGTCATATCATGAATCAACTAACTATAGATCTTTACAAGTTGCTCTCCTATCCAGATGAATTGATCATGAACTCTACTAAGTAAGACTTTGAACCATTTGTCTTTTTTGAATTCATACAAATCTAACATTTTCATAATGCTTAGGTTTTCTATGTTTTTTAATTCATCCTTCATTTTATCATTATCTGTCATATATTCCATTTCAGTATAAATCTCTTTAATACCCAATATATCATAATTTTAATGAATGTAAGCCCTAATATCCTCTACATGTGTAAGATGCCCTATGGTGTCTAGAAAAATGCTCCTTCAACATTGTCTTAACAAGACTTAAATGGATGTTTCTTGAATTTGTCTCTAGGTCTATCTACAAAATCATAAATCAAAGGTAAATCCATAAATTTTGTATGAGTAGATGATGTAAATACCTTAATCATGTTGTATTTTGAATTCCCCCTTTGATCAATCACACAATATAGCTATTAGATAGTCTAACACTCTTTGATCTTTGCTTTTCTTAGGTCACTTCTCTTCAAATGGTGAAGAAATAGGTATCTCAGATGTCCTTTATTCAATGTTAAGTGTAAAATGCACATTACCCAATACACTTAACATTGTACACTGTCTAGTCGATCACAAATCCTGTGATCATAGAATATGCATCATCTGATGCTACACTCTCAGATATAAGTTCTATGATGCCTGCACATATCATAACTAAGATCATTGGAGGTTACTCCTTAGAATCAGGGGATGGATATATTATGATATCTTCATCCAATGCTCCCCCCTAAGGCCATGATCAACCACTTAGGTTGATGTGTTCACATCAGGCGAAGATCCAGTAGCATCTATTATTTCTCGCTAAACCAATATCTCACTTGAATCTTTGACTTTCCATACCTTACCACTGTTGTTATCTTCTGCTTTCTTGAAGCAATTTTCAAATTCATTTTTGTAATCTGCAAGACTCTTATTAGTATCACTCTCATTCCTATTTGTATTCATAGGAGGTTGTACTCTTCTATTGTTTGCTCTATTGTCTCGTCAAAAATTTTCAATATGCCCTAGATTTTTGCATTTGTAGCATATAGGAGGAGATTTGTTCTGACTTACTTGTAACTTACAGTACTTTGCAATGTGCCCAAGGTTATTACATTTTTAACATGTGGGTTAAACTGTTGATTCTATTCAGATTTTATCTTGTCTACATATAGATTGATCAGGTTTACTACATTCTCCTTTCTTGTGCCCATATTCATGACAATTAAAATAATAACCAAAAAAAGTTTTGAAAGGGGCATTAATTTTCCAATCTTTATTCATGTGTCTAAACTTGTTATGTTGAAACCAAAACATCTTCTTCTACAAGGTTTGATCTATTCTCTAGGTTCTTCAAGAATAGGTTTTTCATCATTAGTCTTCGTATCAGGCTTCTCTTCTTGAATCTTAGAACATTCAACTTCATTGAAGCCAACACCAGTCATATGTACTTTAGGTTACTATATATCTCTTTGATCATCGATCAAGTCACAACACATGTGAAGTTTATCAATTTGTTTCTTTGTCTCAACAAGTTCACCTTTTATGATCTAATTATATTTCTCCAATTATAGATACTTGTTCTTGTAATGGTCAAGCTCATTATTCATTTTTACCATTAGAGTATTATCATTCTTCAAAGTTTCTTCAATCTTGTTTTTAGAATCCTTTTCTTGTTGAATCTCTTTAGCCATTTCTTCATTATTAAGCTTTAGAGTATCATTCTTTTGTTCAAGTTACTCTATCTGATTTGAATTATTATTGTCTAAATATCATTTTATCTGAACCATAAGATCATGTCTCTAAATTCTAGAAAGTTCAAGCTGATCTTTTAATTTCTTAATGAATCCCTCAGCTCTTCTAAAATTGAATCTCAATTCACCATTCTATGCTTTTGCTTTATCAAGGTCTTTAAGTTCCGCTTCAAATTTTTCTTCCAAACTTACTAAATCCATCTTCATTTCCCTTAAGTTGTTAAACTCTCTTTTCAAGGGCCAAAAACTCTGATACCGATTGTTAGGATTAAGTAATACTTAGAGGGGGGCATGGTGAATCGGTATTACAACACTTTAAATTAAACTTAAACCAATTCCACATAAACCATATGATTGCTAAAATCAAAAGAACATAAGAAAATAACACACAACTCATTACACCATAATTTTTTGTCGAGGAACTCCTAGCCAAGGTAAAACCATGGTGAGGATGATACCCACAAACATGCACTAAAGTATATTGTCTATTTTTGGAGACCTAGCCTTGTTAGGAGTCAAATATTACATAGTACATTTCCTTGTTAAAGAAATAACAACCCTTTTAAAGGTATACAACACCCTATTAGGGGTACACTAAGCTTACAGCTCTTACAATTAATACTTCTATTACAAAGTGTTCTTAGTAATGAAGAAAACCAGCATCTTCAATGCTTAGATGGTTCTAGTTGAATCTCTTCAATAGTCTCTGTCAGTATCTGATCTCATCTTCCTTCAGACATCTCATTCACATCTATACTCATCCATATACCATACATACATCTTTTTCTCACTTTACATAATGTTCTCCATATATATATCCATATGTGTGTGTGTGTGTCTTTTTCATGATCTAATCGGCTATCTTATTCATTATCACTTAGTCGGCTCTCTATTAAAAAATAGAATTAATAATTAAAGAGTAAATACAAATTTGGCGCTCTTACATAACCAAAATATAGATTATCCACAATCATAATCCAACTTAGCATGCTAGGAGTCCACGTCATAAGTTCCCTTAATCATCGCGACTACTCAAATGCCTCTGTTTCACTATTCTACTGTCTTTGCATGTCTTCAAATCACTCTAACTCTTTGTAATCATCACCAAAACCAAATCAATGTTAGTTTGAGGTCATAAATACTCCATAGTATCTTCCTCTAAGCTTTCTTATCATCAAACATCTTACTCGATCTTCGCTGTCCAAAACAATATTGTTATACTCTGTAAATCTGTTTCGATACTTAGTTGATTTCAGAACTGAATCATCAAAACTATACTTATCTCGATCATACTATCAAATGTATTGCCATAAATGACAACCATTAAGTGTCTCATAACATACCAAAAACATCACTTGCCAACACTATACACCAGTGCAACTTGCAAGCTCAAGAAATAGCACCAAGTCAATCCTCAAATCAAATTTCAAAGATGTTTTAGATCTTAATTTTCTAGATAGCATAGATATGTAAAATAGTGAACAGGAAAATCTGAAGTTTAAGAGGCATATATTATTCTGAGTCCTATCCACTATAAAATTATATAATATGTTCTAAGCTGCAATTGTAATCCTTTGACTATTACACTCATAGAGGAATTAGACGGCTAGACAACATTACTTCTCTTAAGTTTTCTTTTGGGAAATCCATTAAGCCCTATACAAACTTAGAATATGGGTTCCTTGCACATCAAATCTGAAGTAAATAGTAAACAGATTCCTTTTCTTCCATATGGTATGAACATAGCTGATATATAACTGAGACATTCTATCAACAGTTCACGTACCTTGGTATGTTGTCCGAACAATAGAACTATTCGTTTATAATTTTGCAAATGGCAGTATCTCTTTAATCAATGTCTTTGATAGATTTTGAGTTTGTATTAATCGTGGGATTCCATGAGCTCAATTGATTAGTAGTAAGATGCTTAAAAAAAAATCTTGAACTAAATCATAGTAGAAGTTCACTCGTAGTAATTGTGGTTACAATCAAAGCTTGTGACATAATTAAATGATTTGTAGTTGTATAGCAATTTAGAAAATATATTTAAAAAAACGTGTAGTCTCTAAACATTTCATGAATTAGTGTTTTTCCCCTTTTTTCAAAATAAATTGAATATTTGAATATATAGTAATTGAAGTTATCATGTGTTTTAAGGCCCGATTGATGGCAAATCACCTCCTAGTTCATAGAGAATACGTGTATTTTTGTGCCTATGCTAGTTTGTTAATCGACGTGAAAACTATTTCCTTACTAAGTATTGAATTTAAGTATGGTTGGGCATTTCAAAACATCTAGTGGTTGACTCATAATGATTTATGCCAATTACCTTTATCATATCCAGTCAAAGTGAACACATGTAAATTTTAACCATTGAGAGAAAGGTTTAGATTTTATGATTTTGCCATAAGGGAATCATTGATAAATGTATGATCTGTCAATTGAAATGAAAACCTCTAATGTTGTTTGGTACATGGAGGAATGTTACTTGTGTATTTGTTTGTTTGTTTCGTAAATGTAAGTCTTGTTTATTTATGTTGTTAAGGAAGCATGTTAGAGGATTTGTGTGTGAACTCCATTATGATCATTAATATATTAGTGAATACAAAGGGTGAATATCATTATAATGGGTAGTATCTTATAGTTATCTTGAGGAGGAAATAATGTTAGCTTCGATTAATTAACTTGTACAGAACATTTGGTAGTATTTTTTGTTTTTGTATTTTAGCAATTATTTGAACTTAAGTGTATGAGAGAATTTATGTTTCTAAGATGGAAATGTTTTCTTTGTTATAAATTTAAGAAGATGGTGAGTTTATTTTTTCATTCAATTTTCATGTGTAATTAATTCTATGGAAGGGTTTTGAATGTGGTTACAACAAGGAAGTGAAGGATATATTCTCTTTTATGTACTCCTACCTATCAGAAGAATCTGGTTTAATTATTTGGCAAAAGCTCATTTTCATATTTTATTGTATATTCCCATTAATGTTTCATCTCATTTCCATATTAGTTTTAGTTACTGCATAATCAAAGGTGATATATTGTATAGTTCACTACTACACTATATCCATCTGATCCACTAGTTTTGAGTTTCTAGGCTTCTTTGGTAGGGTCGAATCACTCAACATGACAGGTTGAGCACTAAGGGAGACAACCACTCCATGGGCAGGTAGTAAAAGTTCCTGGATGACACTCTCATCTCAAGCATAGTAGATGGAAATTTTTTTGGTGGATAAACAAGATGGATTTTCATAGAACTTTCCATCTCATGTATTCATTATTTGACCTTTATTGTCTACTTGTATCAATTGATATAGTTTTAACTATTTAATGTATAAAATGTTTGACTAAAAGGTCATCATCTCCTTTTTATGTATTATTTCTCAATTGACAAGTTGGGCTTTAAATTTTGTAATGTAACATGCTATTTCATTCAATGTTGAATAATGAAATATCACTTAGTATTATGTAAAACTTTCAACACTTTGACTTTACAGTTGAATTTCCATTTTTTTGATAATTTTCTTATGTGGCGTGTAAGAGAAAAAACTAATCTTTAAAAAAACTAATTATCCACTTAGTTGTGAGGTAATGAAATAATTGAATAACCATTTATCCGCAATCACACTAAAATGATTAAGAGAACAGAAGAACATGTCTTTATGTAAACAATAAAAATCTATAAAAAAACACAAAATGCACTATAATTATCAATTCAGACTCATAACAAACTACTAATCACACATTATTCAAAATAGAGATAGAAATATACACAATCCCAAAATGAGAATATAACATGATTATTACAATTACTACGTGCAAATCTTTAATCTTTATAGATATTTTGTGCTAGAATTCTTTGATAAATTATTTAACTGATATATCAAAGTCACTCAATTGAAGCCTTTTAACTACGTAAGAATAAAAAATAACCATAAGTATAAAATCACATTAAATAATCATCTCTAGGAATGATACAAAAATCCTTAATCATCTAATCAAAGTCAAAGGTATGTAGCCATTTTATGGTCATTTATAGTGATGTATCACTAGTCTTGTTTCTCCCTAACTTCCTCTAGGGTCTCTTAGGTCTCTCTATTGACCTAATAGGGTTCTTCCACTAACCCTATGTTCATTAGGATTCTTATCAAAAGATCCTAATCCTTTCAACTAGTGAACACCAACATGTAGAACCAAACACTCCATCCTTCTTCCTAGACCCCAAATGGTCTTTCTTGCTTCATTTTCCCAAAATGCTCCAATTGACCCAAATTGATCAAAAACCACTCCATAGAGAGAAATAGGGTTTCCAAGATGTTACTAGGATCCTTTCCACCACCTGTAATTAGAATTTGTATTTGAACCCTAATAGAGTTCCAAGAAACATAAGAATTGCTTCCCAAATAGCGCTACAAGCAATTAGGCCTATTTAGGGTCTATCTCTGCAATAATTCACAAAAAGTCTTAACAAGTATGGAAAAAAGTGTAGGATCTAGATACCCTTTATCAAGACACTAGATATTTTCTAGGTCTAGGGTTCTCAAGATGTCCTTATAGCTCTGCTTGTAGTCAAGGCTAAAAATAAGGGTTTCATGGATTTCAAAACCAGTCTGAAAGAAGCCTTGTTCTTGCTAAAAAAAATCATTCAAAAAACCTTACCATTAAAATTTGGACCTCATAACACATCACCCTAATCCTCACAAATATTTTATTGAAGCTATGAATGCTTTCAATCTACCAAACTAGCTCTGCAACTATTGGTGATCCCTAGCCATGCCTCAATGGCTCCCCTAGGGTGTCACCTTAAAAATGGCTGCCATACCTTCCAGGGACCCTCCTTCACTATACACAATTTAAATGAAGTCAACTTCCATAATCAAAGAGCCCGTGCAAGTGCCACAGTGTAAAATGGATCTATGACCCCATTTGTTCACAGTACTCAATTCAGGACAGCAACATTGCAGAAAACAAAAGATTTTATAAAAGAAACTAAAAATATGAAATCTAAAAAAATACCACTACAAGAAGTCTTAATAAAATATACATTACTCAAAACAAAGCTTACAAAATTTGATTCAATCCATTAAAGCATCCGATCTTCACAAAATACACAAACTATAATTATTATTCCAATACACAGTCTGTACACAATATGAATTCAACTTGCCAACTCTCCCAAAAGCTTGAGGATAGCCTTATGTAGTTGAGAAAGGCACTACAAAATTGGTTTCAAATAGTTATGGAACTAATTCCATTGAAGTTGCATTCTTGCAACAAATGTTGTCAATGTTGTTAATGACAACATTGACAACTTTTACAACTTTTTGGGTAAGCTATCCAAACTTGGTCTAACCTTGTCCAAACTTATCCAAAACACTAATTATGGTGTAATAACATAAAATATGGCCTCTATCACATTTTTTGACTCATTTTGCATCAAAATACCAAAAACACCGTATTGGACCTAAATGGACACAAAAGTCTCTAAGGACCTATTGAGGTATCCTCTACTAACACATTACTCAAAAAAATGGGACCTACATGTCTTGTTATTATCCTAGTGGTCTTGCTAGAACCACTACAAGCCAAAAAATCAAAGAAGCCCTAGGTTACATTGCATCTTCTAGCCTACCTAGGTGCTCCTACACCATACTCCCCCCAAAAAAGAAAAGATATGTCACTCCTATGAACAATAGATCCTATTAAATTCCCACCTTCTTGAAGTTTGCCTCTGCAATCCATGAGGCCTCTAACTCTGGTCTATCCTCCACTGAATTAGGTTTTCCATGTTTACTGTATGCCTTGTAGTCTTCTTAACCTAGGAGTCTAGAAATTTTTCAACTACCATCTATGGTTTATGAGGCAATACAATAGCCTCAACATCCTCACTGATTCCTTGACTGCCCTGACTAATCTCATCTACTTTCTATCTGAACTAGATTAAGTCTTGCACATTGAACACCAGAGATATGCTCAAGTATGGTGGTAAATCAATCTTATAGGCTTTAGCCCCATATTTATCCAAGATTTTTCAACATCCCATGATTTTCATCTGAATCTTGGTAGGGACACCCCTGTGTATCCTTGATTTGTTCAAGTGAACCATTACATAGTCACCCACCTCAAACTGAACTTCTCTCCTCTTTTCATCCACCTTGAGCTTCAACTTTTGTTGACTGTCTTGGATTTTCTTCTTGACTTGTTCTTGGATCTCCTTCATAGTATGGGTGAAGTCTTCACCATGCTCACTTTTATACTCCATACTTCCAAGATCTCTGAGCTCACAAACACCCCTAGGGTGCATGCCATAAACTACCTCAAATGGGATTCTTCCTATCATTATATGTTTACTATCATTGTAAGCATATTCTACTTGGGGAATGACCACATCCCAAGTCTTCCCATACTCCTTATTTAGGCACCTCAATAGGTTACCCAGCACTATGTTTACCACCCCAGTTCAGCCATCAGTCTGAGGGTGGTAAGCTGAACCAAAAGATAGGTTGGTACCCAACCTAGTCCATAGTGTCCTCCAAAAATGGCTCATAAACTTCACATCCCTATCTGATACTATGCTCAATGGAAGACCATGAATCCTCACAATCTCCTTAAAAAACAAATAGGCAATGTGGCTAGCATCATTAGTAGTTTCACATGGGATGAAATGCCCCATTTTACTAAATCTATCAACAACTACATAAATTCTATCATACCCCTGCTTGGTTTTGGGTAACCCTATAATAAAATCCATACTCACACACTCCCATGGCCGGTTAGGGACTGGTGGAGGATGATACAACCCTTCATTACTCATTCCTCCTTTTTGCATCATGCAAACAACACACTACTCCACATATATGGTAACATCCTTCACCAACCTTTGGACAAGCTCAAATGTCCTGTTCATACAAAAATGACCACTTGGAGATCCATTATGTTTCTCTTGTATGAGATTCATCCTCATAGATCCTCTTGCACACACAACTAATTACCTCTAAATAACAGTCCATTCCGCAAAGTAAACTCTGAGAACTTGTTATGAAAATGGTTTGGGAAATCAACACATACCTTGTATGCTTCCCCAAAATCCTCATCTACCTTGTACAAGTCTCTGTAACTATTAATGCCAGTGCTATTTAGTTGGACTTCTTGGACTGTAAGTAACCTCCTGGTTAGTGCATCTACAACCTTGTTGAGTTGCCCCTTTTTATGCTTTATAATGAAAGAACAAATGCTTGCAAATACTCCATCCACTTCAAATACCTATTCCTTAGTTTTTCTTGTGTATTAATATAACTAAGGGCTTGGTTGTTAGTGAACACCACAAATTCCTTAGGAAAAAGATAATGCCTCCATTTTCTCAAGGATTGAACTAAAGCATATAGTTCCAAATCATAAGAAGAATATTTCTTCTTAGCCTCAACTAATTTCTCACTAAATAAGGCAATTGGCCTACCTTCTTGACTCAATACACCCCCTACTGCCATCCCACATGCATCACAATCATTGGTGAATAATTTGTCAAAGCTTTGCAATTGTAGGACAAGTTGAGTAGCCACTTGTCTTTTTAACATCTCAAAGGAATTTTCTACTTCCAAGGTCCACCTAAACTTAGTTTTGATCCCACCCTTAATGGTATCCAATAATGGAGCACATATCACACTGAAGTTCCTAATAAACTTTCTATAAAAATGTACAAGGCCATGAAAACTTCTTACCTCAGTGGATATGGTAGGTGGAGGCCAGTTTAGGATAGCAACAACCTTGTCTTTGTCCATCTTCAAAGACCCTTTGGACACTACAAAGCCCAAATATACTAGTTCTTGTTTGAAGAACTCACACTTTTCAAGGTTGATAGCCAATTTCTCTTCATGCAACCTTTTCAATACTGCCTCTAGATGTCTGATATGCTTCTCTTTATGTCTTGCTAAATATCAGTATATCATCAAGATATACCACTACAAACTTCCCTGTGAAGTCCTTGAGCACCTCATTCATGAGGCTCATGAATGTGCTTAGAGCATTAGAAAGGCCAAATGGCATGACAAGCCATTCATATAATCCATCAGTGGTCTTGAATGTCATTTTCCATTCATCACTTTCCTTCACCCTAATTTAGTGATAACCACTCTTCAAGTCCAACTTTGTAAAGTACATTGCCCCATCAAGGAAATCCATAAGATCCTCTATCCTAGGTGTATAGTCAGAAAATGGAATCACTTCCATTGTAGACATGTTTAGCCTTCTGATTAAGTTTTTTGGGGTCATGAAAAATTCCTTTAATGGGTTCCTAATCTTGAGATGACTTCTACTCTATTTTGTCCCTCTTTCCACTCCTATTTAGCCTGATTTCTACATTCTAAATTGCAAACTGGTGATTGTGGGCTTCAGGGTCAGGGTCGACCTTTAGGTCTATGTCAACCTTGACCCTAACCTAGGTCAGGCTCAACCTCAACCTTGACCTAGGTCAAGGTCAACCTCAACCTTGACCTTGACCTAGGTCAAGGTTGACCTCGACCTTGACCCAGGGTTCAGATCATGAGGTCTTAGTTTTTGGAGGTCGGCCTTTGCAAAAGGTATTTCCTACTTTTGGATCAGCTGTTTCAGGTTCCAAAGCGTTGATTCCTAAATTATATTTAATATAGGTCCTCGCCTAGGGGTAAATGCTTTAATGGGAATTTAATCCTCCTATGTAAGCCTCCTTAGAAGATTGTGCCCTAATTTCATATAAAAGTGAAGCTTTCTCTCTCATTTTCTCTAAGTGATACTAAGTCCTCTATTGAAGCCTATGCATCCTTGAGAAATTGAGAAACATCATCAAGCAAGAAATCAAGAAATATTTCAAGAAAGCATTCTTCCATTCAAGTATCCATTTTCATGAAGGAGATCCATTGGATGCCATTGCAGGATTGAAGCTACATAGTGCCCTTTTCGGTGATCTCTCCATCCACCTTCTTCCAAGCCTATTCCAAATTCAAGAACCCATTCATGACTTGGTGTTGGAGATCTAGAAGCAAGAGATTGAAGACATCCTACCTTTCTATATTCCACATTTTGAGGCATACTTGTGGATTCAAGGATTCGAATCCACCACGAGGACTTTTTCAAGCAAGGTGAATTTATGCATTTACTTTGTCCATTTCTACAATTTCAATTACATATATTTGAGGTTAATTCCAAAACCAAGGTTTGACCAAGGAAAACCCCTCCCCCATAATAAACAATCATTTTTTTCTTGCAGGTATAGGTTCAGAATAGTTGATTTGAGACTAGATCTGGATACCCTTTTTGGCTTTCTTTTAGACGGTGCAAATAGATTTTTTGTCGGACCTGTGCAGGTCAAGGTCGACATTATTGGGTCAGGGTTGACATTTGTGGGTCAAGGTTGACCTTTTTCATAGGATGACATTAGAACATAAAAAGATTTCTGGGTTTTGTTCATCTCTGCATTTTGATTCGGGATCAATTGTCAATTTTTCCATAGATAGCCTATAGACCTTAGAAAAAAACATTCTTTGATCTGCAATATTTCAAAGTCAGTGCATTTCTCCTATTTCTTCAATTACTGTCATATATCATTTCTATACATATAATTCATAGAATTTAAGGTATCTCTCTTGTTATTCTCCTTTCCAAATAGTTGATTCATTTGTGCATTAGCCCTTCCTTGGTGTTGATCAACTTGGACCTCTCATTTGTGCATTTGGGAATAAAATAGGAACATCTTATCTTCTCCCTAATCACAATTGCAATATACATTCAATAAAATTCAATTCAATTAAGGTTAAGGAATTCAATACAATATAGGCAACTCAAAGAAAAATTTACACATCAACACATTTCCTATTTCAAGCATTACACTTCAAAATAATCAATAATCAATCCAACCATTCTTTCTTAATACATTATACATAAACATATCTCTATTCAATCCTCGTTACATTTTGGTAAGATAAAACCATTTCTTATCTTACATTTAGGTGAACCCACGATAGACATCTCTTTCTTTTTGGTGTTAGATTTACATTGTTTATGCTAGATCTTGTGTTTATTTTCTTTCTCAAATTGCATTTAAATTCAATGGATCAAAATTTTGTGGTAGTTCATTGGCATTGTATTGGTGTATGAGCTTTACCACATCTAGTCATACTTATAGTATCTCGGTTAGAAGAAGCTGTAGACTTATGGGTTCATTTGATCTCGAGTCTTCCTCACCTTTCCTTAGGATCCCGGATGACAATTTTATAACTCATGATTCCAATCCTTCCATGGAGCATAACTCTTCTCACTCATCTCATGATGAAGATGATGCTTTAAGAATTCCTCCTGAACAAGTGCAAAATCTTTCAATCAAACTTGATAAAATGGGAAATTGGCTTATCCAAGAAAACCATAATCAAGATTCTATCCAAGCTATAGAGGCTCTTAAGAAAGTTCTCCGTGATAATGATCAAGGTATTAATTTCTTGCATAGTATTACTCATCTTGTGAATTAGAATGTTAAGCCTTTAGCTCAAGAAGCTGAAGAGTTAGGGGTCACACCTATTGTCACTAGTGTAGGACCTTGTTTTGTTCCTCTATCTAGTATTCCTACTTACACTCCTCCTTTGATAAAAACTTCTCTCCCAAGTGCACCTATTCTTGTGAGTGCTCCACCAGTATCTTTACCTACCTCACAACCTTCATATCATAGTTTGCCTTTTACTTATACTAATCCTCTTCCAACTGTGGTTCCTAATGTTCCACCAGTTGTGTCTTCTATTCCTACTACTTCTTACACTTTTCCTAGTGTTCCTAATATTGCTATGCCACCTGTTTCCTC
>MU223775.1:2259234-2296132 GCA_018584345.1 Thuja plicata | reverse complement strand
CTTATACTAATCCTCTTCCAACTGTGGTTCCTAATGTTCCACCAGTTGTGTCTTCTATTCCTACTACTTCTTACACTTTTCCTAGTGTTCCTAATATTGCTATGCCACCTGTTTCCTCTAATGATTCAACAATTATTAGTTTGGATCAAACAGTGTCATCTTTACAATAACAACTTGCATCTTTAACTCAATATAAATTTAGCATTCCTACATGTGATATGGGTAGTCCTTTATCTCTAGACATCATTTGTGTTAATGTCCCTCCGCAAACTCATATGCCTTGTCTTGAGAATTACAATTGTAAAGGTGATCTTGTTACTCATGTTAAAGCATTTCAAATCATTTGTAGTGATTATGCTCACGACCATAGGATTTTAGCTAAATTGTTTGCTAGAACCTTTTGAGATATGGCTTTACAATGGTATTGTTCCTTACCTCCCTATTCCATTGATTCTTTTCCTAAACTTGCTAATTCCTTCATTCAACAATTTCAAAATAACATTGGACCACAAGTGTCCTTATCTAATTTAATGCATTGTAAACAAAACACTAAGGAAAAATTGAAAGATTTTATTGGTAGATTTAAGTATTTGCATGCTCAGTTTTCTTATCCTGTTCCTGATATTGATATTCAACATATGTTTATTTCAAATTTACAAAAATATATTAGGGATAAAATTCTACTTACTGAATTTACCTCATTTCAACAATTATGTGCAACACTTCACCATTATCAATTACAAGTGAGTCAGTTTGAGAGAAACACTCCAATGGCTCCTATTTTAGTTGATAAGGGTGACAATGCTCCTAATCCCACTAATTTTTAAAAACCTAACAACTATGTCAAGATTAATAAACAGACGGATGCAGTTGCTGATCAAGTTGCGGCTACATCTAATAATGCTCCTACATCCACTACTTTCCGTATGAATCATATGATTACTCCTCTCTCTGAAACTTTGCATTCTATAATGAGTAGGTTGTTAAGTGCTTGTATGATTACTTTGCCTCCTATTTGACCTCTTCTTCCTACCACAATAGCTTCAAAATCCTTTGATTCTAAAGCTTTTTGCCAATACCATCTCCAGAATGGCCACAAAACTGAAAAATGTTAGTCTCTAAAGCATAAGATTCAAGACTTAATTTATTCTAAAGCTTTGCCTATTGATAATTTTAATGGTAATGGGAATAAATTTGTTTCTCCTCCTAATCAAAACCTTCAAATCTATACCAATCCTTTACCTACACATGATACTAATACTATAGCTCAACCATCTTCTATAGACATCTTCTTTAGTTATTTCACTACAAATAAATCCTCCTCAGAGCTTCTCCTTTCACATGGGACTTCTCCATACACATGTCCTCCTCTCCAAATTCTCTAATTGAAGAAACCAATGGTTTCATTCCTTCATAATGCCTCTGCAACTCACTGTGATCCCTAGCCATACATCCCTAGCTCGCCTAGGGCATCACTGTAAAATTAGAAACCAATCTTTCCATGGCCCAACCTTATCCACAAATAGGGTATAAGGAGTCACCTCACCCATCCCAAGAGCCCATAAAAATTCCATGGTGGGATGATGATCTATGACCCCATTTACAAAACCTGTCTGGTTCAAACCAGCGATAGTGCACAAAACAAAATAATTTACAAAAGCAATAAAATGAACCCAAAAACACTAAATAATCACACAAAGAATCAAGTAATTACTTAAGCTTCCTCATGTAGAAGTAACAGTGCAGAGTTCAATCCATTAAAACCTAAAATGTGAAAAAAATACACAACTGTAACCAAACTTTCAATTGCTTAGTCTATATACTTAATTTAAAACTTCATCCAACCCCACACACAGGTCAATAAAGGCCTTATATAGTTTACCATGGCACAATTCTAACTCTTTTCGAAAGTTATACAACCAAATGCTTGAAAATGCATAATTGCAAGAAATGTTGTTAATGTTGTCAGTGACAATATTGACAACTTTTACAACTTTTTTATTCTTGCAATCAAACTTGGTCAACACATTGTGAAACTTAACCAAATTCACTCTTATTCCTATTAGGCCTCTAAATAGCTCTCCTAGACTATAACAAGCATAAAATCCAGGGTTCCACCATTCTTGGAACACACCTAAATTGGACAAACCATTACTTCCTAGACATCAAATGGTCTAGTTTGGTCTCCTAACCAAATAAACACACCCTAGGACCTATCTAGTCCTATTATTTCACTAGTGGCTTGGCTAAGACAAATACAAGCCAAAATATAACTAGGAGCCCTAGGTTACCATCTAGCCTTACCTAAGCACTCCTGCACCAATAGCTTTGAAAGTAAACAAATTTTGGTTGGGACCACACATGGAATGACATGGAGTGAAACGTGGCAGGGATGACAGAAGGGTACCCCTAGGTGGAGGGTGACATGGTGGGATCAGAATGTAGGTCTTAAGAATGACATGGATCTGGAGGCAGGAAAGGTCAATGGTAGGTGCGATCCCACAATCAAAAACTTGCTCGAAAGTTACCGTCAAGGGATCGCGTGTAGCCTACATGTGGAAAACTAACTAGGGGAAGGCCCAAGTAGAGGTTGATGTGTGCAGGTGATGCAAGATATCCTAGGTGGCTGATAGGTGGTTTCTTTGAGCTAATGAGGTTGAAACACATCACAAGGTTAAAGGGCACCTGTGCAGAGATATTAATCTAAATGCAGGATATAAAGTGTAGAATAAAGAAGGAGTAAAAAAATATAGTTTAAGTGCAAAATATCAAAGTTAGGTCTATAGTATGTTAAAATTAATGTTATTAAAAATTGTACAAACTTCATATTAAGGCAATAATCTACACAAAATAGTAAATTTTTTCACAGGAGATACAAAACAAAAAATAAATTACGTGAATCAAGAGGATACATGGGAATCACATTAGATTTTGTTCTTTGAAATGGGGGAGATATTTTTTGGTTGAATCAGATATTATGGAGGGAGGATAGGTGGTGACTTCAAGAAAAATATGGTTTTATCTCTTTCATATATTCTTGTTTTCTTGATTGTAAAGGGTTTGAAGCTTTTTGGGCTCCAAGGGAGGTTTTAATTTTTTTCACTCTAGCACGGGGATCCAGTTTCTTTGGTTCCAGAGGAATATAGAAGATTTTTTTTAGACTGTGTTAAGATAGAAATAGAACACTTTAGGTCTTTAGCATGTTTTAAAATTGGTGTATGTTGAAGCATTTGTATATAGAAGCATGATTTTCATACTTAATGCAAAAGGTCCAAATTCAGGTCTCTTATTTGTGTTTACTTTTTAAGTTTTCAATCTTCTGGTTCATTTTACAGAGTTTATCTATGTATATTTTGTAATCCTTAGTTTTGATCAAGGATCAAATGGTGTAGGAGCACCTAGGTAGGATAGTTATTATAATGTAACCTAATGTTTTTCTCCTTCTTTTTTTTGGCTTGTACTGGTTCTAGCCAAACCACTAGTTGAATAAAGGGACCAAGTGTCCTAGTGTGTGGAGTGTTTGTAGGAGGATGTGTCTTATTAGGTCCTTAGTGACCTTTAGGTCCATTTAGGTCCAATTAGGTGTTTTTGGAAAAATGAGCCAAGAAAGGGACTAGAGGTCCTATTTTATGTTATTTCATCATAATTGATGGATTGGACAATTTTGGGCATAGTTCAACTAGGTTTGGAGACCAAACTCAAAAGTTGCCAAAAAGTTGTCAATGTTGTCATTGACAACATTGACAAATTTTATGCCAAGATTGCATCTTCGGTGAAATCAGTTTGATAATTGTCTGGAACTGATGAATTAGTGTTGGGGGTCAACTATATAGGACCATCCTCGATATGTGTGAAGGGTAGGCAAGTTTGAGAATTTTTGTGTATAAACTATATTTGTGAATAACAGTGACTGTTAAGGTGTTTTGAGGTGATTTGATAGTTTAATGGATTAAATCCAATTCTGTGATCTTTTTTAAATGTAATGTAAGTTTTTAGAAGAATTAGTGTGGTCATATTTTGTTCATTTCAATAGTACTAAGTGCTTGTATAAAATCTTTTGTGTTTAGTTCAATTGCTGGTTTGTATTGGGCAACTTCTGCAAATGGGGTCTTAACTCCATATTCCACCATGGATTTTTCCCAAGATCCTGGATTATGGTGGTGGACTCCATGTACAATGTGTACAGTGAAGGAGGGGCCTAGGAAAGAAGGGTAGCCATTTTTGGGATGATTCCCTAGGCGAGCTAGTGATGCATGTCTAGGGGTCATTAGCATTGCAGAGCTTAATTGGTAGGTTGAAAGCATTCATAGCTTCAACCAAAGCTTATAGAGGAGTAGGTTGGTGATTTGTGAGATCCCCAAAGTTATTGGGAAGACTTGGTGTTGTTTCTTGGATAGCAAGAAAGAAGTTTCATTCAGACTGGTTTTGAAACCCTTAAAACCCACAATTTTAGCCTTGTTTATAGGCAGAGCTGTATGGACAACTTGAGAGCTATAGACCTAGAAAATCTCTAGTGTCTATGTAAAGGGTATCAGGATCCTAAACCTATTTGGGGACTTGTTAAGAAATTTTTCAAGATAATGCAGAAAAGGTGACTAAATAGGGCTAATTGATTGTAGCCCTATTTTGGAAGCAATCGTGTAGATTCTTGGAAATCAATTAGAGTTTTGATGCAAAGTGTTGTTTCAGGTGTTGGAAAGGGTCCTATGGACACCTTGGATACCCTAATCCTCTCTTTGGATTGAGCATTGATCATTTTGAATCAATTGGGGCCTTTTAGGACAAGGATGCAAGAAAGACGATTTGGGGTCTAGGAGTAAGTTTTGAAGTGTTTTGTTCTATAAAATGGTGTCCACTAGTTGAAGGAGTTAGGATCTTGTGATAAGATACCTAAGTATCCTAGCGTTAGTGAAAGAACCCTATTATATCATAGAGTGACCTAGGAGAACCTAGAAGAGGTCTTAGAGAAGAAAGACTAGTGCTACATCAGAGTGGTATCAGAACAAGTTCAAAAATTTGGGAAAATTTGTTTATGTCAGAAGTGGAACCTTGTGGTTCTACAAAGATGGTGAAAAATGTAGAACTAGCCAAGGAGATGGAAGAGAAAAAGGAGAAAAATAGACTCCTTGAGGATACCTCATAAGCAATGAGAGTAAAGATGGAAGAACTAGTAGATGCTACTAGGAAGAAAGACTATGAAGCAGAATCTAGTAGTAAGGGTAAGAAGAAGATTGAAGAGGAAGACTTCATCCTTGAACCAGATCTAGTATTGAATGAGGATCCTTCCTTTAAGTACATAAAGGCATTAAGTGGAAAAGATTTGGAAGGGATACATTTATTTGGAGGAAAGATGGATATTGAGACAGTCATGGACTGGATTGAAGCAATGGAGAATCACTTCGATTGCGAGGGGATAAGTGAAGCCAAATAGGTTAAAGTGGACAAGTCTAGACTTAGAGGGTTAGCTTTGACTTGGTGGAAATACCTTCAAGATGAGAGGGTAAGAATGGGAAAGAAACCAATAGAAAATTGGAATTCTATGGTGACCAAATTGAAGGAGAGTTATCTTCTAGAGGAATACAAAATACAACTTCCTAGGAAGAGACAAAACTTGAAGTAGAAAGACCTAGATGTGGCCTCATATACTGAGGAATTCCAAAGATTGTGCCTAAGGTCTAAATTTCAGGAAGAAGAGCCAATCAAAGTGGCTAGCTACTTGGGTGGATTGAAGTGGAACATATAAGAGGAGATTAGCCTATGGACACCTACCACTATCCCAATGTGCCATCAATTGGATATAAACATGGAAGAAAGAATAAGAAGAAAGGGAATTCTACATTCAAGAACAACAATAATAATAGAGGTAGAGGAAGAGACCAAAGGGGTCAAAGAGGAGGCTACCAAGAAAGGGGTAGTGAGAAAAGGTCACAAGGAGAGAATAAGTTGACAGAGAAATAGATAGAGAATAGTTCAAGAGGAGGCTATAATAGGGGAAGAGGTAATCATGGTGGTCCTAATAGAGGAATAGGAGGTAGGAGTGGTTCTTATTTTGTAACCATGAAATGTTATTATTGTGGATAGCTAGGCCATCCAGCCTATAGATGTCTAGACAAACCTTATGTAGAAAATAGTGATAAGAGGATATCATATGCACATGGGGAAACTTCAAGTGTCAAGACCCCTGAAGTAGACCACCTAGACTCAGAGATGGGTGAGAACCTGATGTTTAGAAGGGACTTAATAAGGTAACCAATAAAGGATGAGCCCAAACATAGGAGAGAACTGTTTAGAATCATATGTAAGATCTTTGGTAAGGTGTGTAAGATGATTGTGGACTCTGGATCCACAAATCACATCATCTCAGAGGAGGTAGTAGTAAAGCTTAAACTAGCCAAGATACCCCATGTAAATCCCTATAAGGTGACATGGATCAACAAAGGAAAAAGTGTGCTGGTCAATGATCAAACATGGGTAGAGTTCTCAATAGAAAGGTATAAAGACAGATTGCTTTGTGCCATCCTACCAATGGATGCTTTGTATTTTATTCTTGGAAGGCCTTGGAAATTTGATAATGGGGTAGTGTATGATGGGAAAGAGAACTCCATCACTTTCAAGAAAGAAGGGAAGACCTTCAAAATTCAGTCATTAATAGAGGATGAGGAACCACAGACCAAAACTCCTAGTGCTATGTTATGCAATGGAAAGGAATTTTTGAAAGATGTCAAGGGTGATGAGAGTGAGGGGTATGCATTGTGTTGAAGCCCAAAGAGGTAGAAGAAGCAGTAAAGGAACCATTACCAATGGAGGTGCAAGAATTGCTTGAGAAATACAAGGACATTAGTGAGTCATGGCACTCCAGCAACCCTACCCCCTAAGAGGGTTATAAGCCATAAAATATACATTGTTCTAGGGGCATCCTTTCCCAATAAAGAAGCATACAAGTTGACTCCAGATCATAACTTGGAGGTAGCAAGACAAGTACAAGAGCTCTTGGATCAAGGCTTGATCATGAAGAGCATTAGCCCTTTTGCAGTCCCAGTTGTTTTACCATCCAAGAAGGGGGGAAAGTGGAGATTATGGATAGACTTTAGGGCTATAAATAGGATCACAATAAGGTATAGATTCCCAATCCAAAGAATAGATGATCTTATGGATTGCCTAGGTGGGGCAATGTACTTTACAAAGTTGGATTTGAAGAGTGGTTATCACCAAATCAGGGTGAAGGAAGGTGATGAATGGAAAATGGCATTCAAGACTACAAATGGATTATATGAATGGCTTATTATGCCATTTGGCCTCTCTAATGATCTAAGGACATTCATGAGGCTCATGACTGTGGTGTTCAAGGACTTCATAGGGAAGTTTTTTGTGGTATATCTTGATAATATACCAATATTTAGTAAGACAAGAGAGTAGCATATCAGACATGTTGAGGTAGTATTGAAAAGGTTACATGAAGAGAAGTTGGCCATTAACCTTGAGAAGTGTGAGTTCTTTAAACAAGAACTAGTTTACTTGGGCTTTGTAGTGTCCAAGGGGTCTTTGAAGATGGACAAAGACAAAGTTTCTGCTATCTTGAACTAGCCTCCACCTACCACAGCCACAGAGGTATGGAATTTCTATGGCCTTTCCCAATTTTATAGAAAGTTTATTAGGAATTTTAGTGGGATATGTGCACCTTTAATGGATACCATAAAGGGTGAGGTCAAAACTAAGTTCAAATGGAGAGTAGAACCAGGGAAAGCATTTGACTTATTGAAGAAACAAGTGGCTACTCAACAAATCCTACAATTACAAACCTTTGAGAAGTTGTTTACCATTGAGTGTGGTGCTAGTGAATTAGTAGTAGGAGGGGTATTGAGTCAAGAATGTAGGCCTATTGCCTTCTATGGTGAGAAATCGAATGAGGCTAAGAAGAAATACTCTTCTTATGATTTGGAAATATATGCACTAGTTAAATCCTTTAGAAAATGGAGACACTATTTGTTTCCCAAAGAGTTTGTAGTATTCACTGACAACCAGTCTCTTAGTTACATTTACACCAAAGAAAAGTTGAGTAAAAGACATTTGAAGTGTATGGAGTACTTGTAGGCATTCACTTTTACTATCAAGCACAAGAAGGGTCAACTCAATAAGGTGGCAAATGCTTTAACAAGGAGGTTGTTGACAGTGCAAGAAGTTCACTTGAATATCATTGGGATTGAAAGTTTCAGATACTTGTACAAATCAGATGAGGATTTTGGTGAGGCCTATAAGGTATGTGTTGATTTTGACAATCATTTTCATAGCAAGTTCTCTGATTCTAATTTATAGAATGGATTGTTGTTCAAGGGTAATAAATTGTATGTACCCAAAGGGTCAATGAGGATGAACCTCATCCAAGAGAAACATAATGGTTCTCTAAGTGGTCATTTTGGTAATGAAAAGACCTTGGAATTGGTCCAAAGGTTCTATAATTGGCCAAAATTGGTGAAAGATGTCACCAAGTACGTGGAGCAGTGTGTTGTGTGCATGAAGGAAAAAGGAGGAATGAGTAATGTAGGGTTGTATCAGCCTCTACTAGTCCCTAATAGGCCATGGGAGTGTGTGAGTATCGATTTTATTGTGGGCTTACCCAGGACTAAATATGGGTATGAAAGTATTTATGTAGTTGTTGATAGATTTAGCAAAATGGGGCATTTCATCCCATGTAAAACTACTAATGATGCTAGCCACATTGCTTATTTATTTTCCAAAGAGGTTGTGAGGATCCGTGGTCTCCCTTTGAGTATAGTCTCTAATATGGATGTGAAATTCATGAGCCATTTTTGGCAAACTTTGTGGATAAGATTGGGTACTAACCTATCATTTGGCTCAGCTTACCACCCTCAGAATAATAGCCAAACCAAGGTGGTAAATACGGTGTTGGGTAACCTATTGAGGTTCCTAACTAAGGAGTATGTGTTGACTTGGGATGTGGTCATTCCCCAAGCAGAATATGCTTACAATGATAGCAAGAATAGGGTGACAGGAAAAAGCACATTTGAGGTGGTTTATGACATGCACCCTAGGGGTGTTTATGAGTTTAGAGATCTTTGAGAAATGGAATATAGAAGTCTCTATGCAGAGGAATTCACCTCTACCAGAAAAGAGATACAAGACCAAGTGAAGAAGAACATCTACAAGACAGTCAACTTAAGCTAAAAGCCAAAGTTAATTAGAAGAGGAGGGATGTTCAATTTGAAGTAGGTGACTATGTCATGGTCCACTTGAACAAATCAAGTCTACAAAAGGGTGTCCCTACAAAACTTCAGATGAAAAAGGTGGGACCTTGAAATATCTTGGAAAAATATGGAGCTAATCAATATAAGGTGGACTTACCATCAAACTTGAGTATATGTCCAATTTTTAATGTTCAAGATTTGATATAGTTTAGAGGGAAAATGGATGAGATCACTCCAAATAGTTAGGGGGTCAGTGATGATGTGGAGGTTGTTGTCTTACCTCAAAAGTTTCAGATGGTGGATGACAAAGTTTTGCACTCCTAGGTTAAGAAGGCTACTAGAAAAAGGTCTACATGGAGCATTTGATTCAGTGGAAGGATAGACCAGAGGCAGAGGCTTTAGGGATTGTAGAGGTAGATTTTAAGAAGGTGGGAATTTTAGAGGATCTGGTGTCCACATGAGTGACATAACTTCTCCTTTTGGGGGAGTATGGTGTAGGAGCACCTAGGTAGGCTAGTTGTTATAATGTAACCTAGGGTTTTTCTCCTTCTTTTTTTTTGATTGTAGTGGTTCTAGCCAAACCACTAGTTGAATAAAGGGACCAAGAGTCCTAGTGTGTGGAATGCTTGTAGGAGGATGTGTCTTATTAGGTCCTTAGTGACCTTTAGGTCCATTTTGGATCTAATTAGGCATTTTTGGAATTTTGTGGAAAAATGAGACAAGAAATGGACTATAGGTCCTATTTGATGTTATTTCATCATAATTTATGTATTGGACAAGTTTGGGAATAGTTAGACCAGGTTTAAAGACAAAACTCAAAAGTTGCCAAAAAGTTGTCAATGTTGTCATTGACAACATTGACAACTTTTATGAAAAGATTGCATCTTAGGTGAAATTTGTTAGATAACTATCTGAAACCAATGAATTAGTTTTGGGGGTCAACTATATAGGACCATCCTTGAGATGTGTGAAGGGTTGGAATGTTTGAGAATTTTTGTGTACAGATTGTATTTGTGAATAATAGTGATTGTTAAGGTGTTTTGCAGTGATATTTTAATGGATTGAATCCAATTTTGTGATCATTGTTTTATGTAATGTAAGTTTTTAGAATAATTTTTGTGGTGGTATTTTTTTTTTCAATAATTTCCAGTGGTTTTATAAAATCTATTGTGTTTAGTTCAGTCGTTGGTTTGTATTGGGCAACTTCTGCAAATGGGGTCTTAACTCCATCTTCCACCATAGCTTTTTCCTGGGATCTTGGATTATGGTGGTGGACTCCATGTACAATGTGTATAGTGAAGGAGGGGCCCAAGAAATAAAGGCAGCCATTTTTGGGATTATTCCCTAGGTGAGCCTGTGATGCATGGCTAGGAGTCATTAACAGTTACAGAGCTTAATTGGTGGGTTGAAAGCATTTATAGCTTCAACCAAAGCTTGTAGAGGAGTAGGGTGGTAATTTTTGAAATCCCCAAAGTGAGTGGGAAGACTTGGTCTTGTATCTTGGATAGCAAGAAAGAAGTTCCATTTAGACTGGTTTTGAAACCCTCAAAACCCTGAATTTTAGCCTTGTTTATAGGTAGAGTTGTATGGACAACTTGAGAGCTCTAGACCTAGAAAATATCTAGTGTCTCTGTAAAGGGTGTCAGGATCCTAAAACTATTTGGGCACTTGTTAATAAAGTTTTCAATATAATGCAAAAAAGGTGACTAAATAGGGCTAATTGCTTGTATCCCTATTTTGGAAGCAATTGTGTAGATTCTTGGAAATCGATTGGAGTTTTGATGCAAAGTGTGGTTGTAGGTGTTGGAAAGGGTCCTATGGAAACCTTGGATACCCTAATCCTCTCTGTGGATTGAGCACTTATCATTTTGAATCAATTGGGGCCTTTTAGGTCAAGGATGCATGAAACACCATTAGGGGTCTAGGAGTAAGTTTTGAAGTGCTTTGTTCTACAAAATGGTGTCCACTAGTTGAAGGAGTTAGGATCTTGTGATAAGATACCTAAGTAGCCTAGGGTTAGTGCAAGAACCCTAGTAGGTCATAGAATGACCTAGGAGAACCTAAAAGAGGTCTCAGAGAAGAAAGACTAGTGCTACATCATCAAATTAAATGATGCTATGGATAAAACATAGGTTCATCTGGTGTACACAAGGATTTTATAAGAAGTATTGGTTTGGATTGATTGTGTCTATGGATTTGAACCTCTGAAAGTGGTTGGCTTCTATATTTAGTATATGCATTAAAGTATTTCCCAATGGATAAGGCACTGATCATTGATGAGTATTTTCCATAGTGATGCATGTCTGGTTGGGCTTTTCTATATTCTACCAAAATTTAAAATCAAAATATTTTCAAATCCTTTTAAGTTTTGTGGTTGTATGTGTGTTTTCTTCATGGTAATTAAGGATCCATGAATGATTAGTTATCATTCAACACTCTCTTATCATTTTTTGTTGTTTTCAATCTAGACAAAGTTGTAAAGAATTATATATTGAGTTGGATTAGGTGCACCCACCTTGGTTTTGCAGAGCCAGAAGTGCAGAGGGAATTCTTGTCCCTATAGTTGGTCCAATTACCTCAGATTTCCCATTCTTGGAATTAACCACTCTTTAAGATCTATCTCTAGGTATATTGGTAGCTTTCAAAGCATAAAATAATTTTCAAACACCAACAGGTTCCCCAAGCTCGGGGGTGGTCTCTTATAGGCCTAAGTTGGGAGGTGAGCATCCATGGTCAAGATAAAATTTCCATTCTAGGTTTATGCAGTTGGTTTAAATGGATGAGATGATGGTGTAAAGAAATGTTCAAGTGTGGAGTCCCTTAGTTTATTCCATTTTTTGTAAAAATGTATTTTATTTCATATAAAAAAAGGAGTTAAGAGGTTGTAAATTCTTTTGTAATTAATTTCTTGAAACAAAGATCAAATATTTTATTCTTGCAAAGAAAGAATTAATTAAAAAAAAACTTGTACTTTTTTTCCATGTATTAGAAAGATTAATGAAGATTTCCTTCTTTTGGTTATTTAGTTATTTACATCAAACTTATGACTTCAAAAACTATAGAAATATGAATTTGTCATTTTTTTTTGGGAAAGATTGGAAGATTATATTTCATTTCATTTTGATGTGCATAAACAAAAGAAAAAAAGGGATTAGGTAGTGTATTGTTGTTTATTTCCAATTAAAGAAAAACTTTAAATGATTGTTGACATTATAGTTACCTTCTTGTTGTTACACACACACACACACACACACACAGAGTATACTTTCATTCACCATTGTAGATTCTCCATGAAACCTACAACAAAAATGATATGGAGAGAAAAAAAAATAGGGCTAAGGTTTGGAAGAGAGAATGAGAGGAAAAGAAGAGATAGGAAAATGGAATTTGATTTTTAAAGGCAAGTTTGCATTTCAACCCTAACCCTAATCTAAAATTAGGGTTAGGGCATGACCTTTTGATCAATTTAAGATGGATATTAATTTTAAATTTTATTTTAAACTCTTATCCATGTGATTTTTTTTCAAAAAGGGAAAACTAATGATATCCGTTTGAAGAATCTTCATAATAAAGTGATTTTAGTGGGAATTTTTGTTTTGGATTGGAAATTTAATCCTCTTTTAGGATAAGATATTAGGTTAAGATTTTAGGTAAATGTGTTATTTATGAAGAAATTAATTTTTCCATTAGTATGCAAAAGGAAAATAGTTCTTTGAACCATCGGTAACACTATAGTGAAAGACATATTTCAGCTTTGACTGAAAGTGCTAAAGTGTAGAGAAACCTAACAACACACTTTTACAGTGCAAATCCAAAATGCTGAAAAGGAAACCAAAAGAGTAGACAAGAGAGGAACCTAATAGATCAAGGCAACCTGATGGTAAATTCACAAAGGGAACATCTAAAGAATTTAGGATCAACTTGAGCATTAGACACCCAAAGTCAGTTATATCCCGAGAAAAGTGGATCTGAACTACACGACATATAAAATGGTTATGTATTTATATTTAGAGTTTTGACTTGATTTAAAACCATTTCTTGAGGGACAAGAAAGATAATTTTAATTGTTTTAATTATTCTAACTGAATAAAAACATGTAGACTAGGAGGTCAAGGTCATGTTGTAAACCTTCGATCATAGAGTTATCTTTGTAATACGTGCAATTGAATTAGGTCAATATATTATATAAATAGATGTGTAATCATTCATTTTATAATGGATGTGATGATGATAGTATACAAGAAGCACATCTATGGATCAGACTAAGAGTTTCAAGAAGCAGAACATCAAAAGATGAATTTGGTTATCAAGAACCAAGAATCAAGGCTACCAAGATACAGAGGTATTAATCAATCACATTATGTGATACTTTGTACATGTGAGTTTAATAGATCCGTAATCAGCAATTGAAGATTGCATACACTCAGGTCAATGAGTATTTTTTTCTACATTCTAAAAAGTGTAGAAAATAGAAGAAATCCTTTCAAGAAAGGTGGATTTAACAATCCTTTGTAAATCTCTTAACTGAGTGCACACTAAAAAATGTTGCTAAAGTTGTTAACAAAGTAGAGCTTAACCAGTCTCCACATAATTCTCATAAATAGGTAGATCATCAAAAGTGATCAAAATTGTAAGCCTTAACTGACCCCTTCCAATTTGCAGATAGTAATGTTTTTGTGGGTCTCATCTCCACTGCATTTTTTACCTTCTAACAGGGGTTTTCTATGTTACCATATCTTGTGTTATGTGTCATTACATTTCATGAATGCTTCTATGGATGTTTACATGTTTGTTAAGTTTATTAATTGATATAACTTACACAAAGATAGGATAGGACAGATGGTTGGTAATACAATGGATTACTAAATGGATTAAGATTAAAGAGATATAAATTTTTGAGGTACTGATTCAGCCCTCCCCTCTAAGTACATACTTATCATTATTTCCAACAATTGGTATCAGAGATAGATCTCTTAATTGGAAAAGTTTAAATACTTAAGAGAAAAGATCATACAATAGAGAAGTACAAGCTTGACAAGAGTATTAAAAATTAGAAATTAGAGATACAGATCTTCTATGAATAGTATAAAGAAGCTAGAATCAAGATGAGATAGTTGTTGGATGAAAGAAAGATTATGGTATCTCACTTTAATGAAACATACTATCATGAAGAGGAGATACCTGATCTATTTGAGTCTTTAGGATCTACAACTAGAAAAGCATCAGACACATTAGAAGAAAGCATCACAAGTCTGAATGAAATCAATCAACATCTAGATGGAAAAGTTAAATCTCTACAAATCGTTCAAGAGACACAAATGGTAAAAATGATTGATGTCATGAACAATGCTAGACAAGCTGAGCAAGAAAGAACACTAGCTATTTATGACAGGAGGAAGATTAATGAAAATCTAAAAGAGAAAGGGTAAAAAATACAAATACTTATAGAACTCTTCATGAGATCACAAATCAGATTATTCTTATGTGTCAAGAGGCAAACCAAATGAATATAGAGCTCATTGAAAGAATAGAAGCTATTGGCGAGCTAAGAGAAGAAAATGAAAAATTAAAGCATGGAGTAAGAATTCTGCAACATCACAATGACATGATCAAGAGAGCTGAAGATAGCACTAGAAGGATGGATGATTTTCTGGAAGGACAAAGAAGAGTAAAAAAAAATACATGACTAGGGTATACCCAAAATGAAGAATCACCATACCAAGTTGATCAAAAGAATGTCTACTCAAATCCAAGATCAAGAACATAGTCATGCAGTCATAGTGTAAAACGAGGCCATGCATCAAATGTATGCAGGAGAAAAATGAAAGGTATTCCTAAATCCACACCTTCATTCATAGGAATTTGTTATAAATGTAACAAGTCTGAGGTGAAACAACCAAATAAGGAAACCTACATGGACTAATACTATCCTACTTGCAAAATGAATGGATGCACATCTCTGGAATGTTGGAAGAAGAAAAAGCAAGCATGGAATCCTAAAGATCAAGAAATTGCTTATCAAGTGAAAAGAGTCGGTAACTAATATATTTGGGATTACAACACATGGGAAAACTACATAGCATGTGGAATATTCTGACACATAGCTACAAATTATAGAATACAATGGATGAGAAAGTCTAGGAGCTGGACTAACCCTAGAATGGAATGTCTACACTGTCATAAAGTTGGTCATCTAAAGAAGGACTGTAAAGACTGAGTGACAGAGACTAGCACCTTTTCCTATGGAAACGCCATTGAAGACATAAGGAAAATGAGAGAAAAAAGTGGAGGAAAGCTTCAAAAATTGATGAAGCTAAACCAAGAAATGTAAATGGTGACAAATTTTCCAATGGATCTAGTGACATCACCACCCCCACCTAAGCCGAACAAGTATGTATGGAACTATACTATACAAAGTTATATTCTACATCACTTCCATTATACATTGATAAAATGTCAAACTAGCATGATTAAAGATACACTTTTGTATTAGTAGTTAAATTTGTGTGAATTCAATTTCATTGATTAATGCTTACATAAAATCATAAGTATAAATACAAATCTAAGTTTTCTATACTTACCGAGCATCATCGGTTAACACATAAACAAAAAATTTGCTAGTGTAAACCGAGATCCATTGGTAATCATGAAAGTTGACATGTTGTCTTTGCCATACATAGAGATCCATCAGTAAACACTCAAATGAGTTGAGACTTATCCTTGTGTGATAAAAATGTGTCACACTTCTATGAGTCATTCCATCCAAGGTTGATCAAGAATGAGGCCTCAAATATTGACTCCTAGCTCCCTAATCATGGAGTGCAAAGGTTTGTAATGGAGGCCCTCAGATTGACCTAGTCGTGCCCAGGCAAGTACACCATGAAATGAGAGATTCAATGCATAAAAATCAAAACTATTCTATATGATTGCAATGCATAAAAGGAAATTAATCTATATGATAACAATGCATGATTAATCTATGAAAGGAAATACAAATTCAAGATTAATCTATGAAAGGAAACATGAATCTAATCTACATGAATAGCCATGGATTCAAGAAGAAGAAGACAAGAAGAGAGAAGTTGCAATATTCAAGACAAAGTGCTCAAATTCTTCTCCAAAATTGCTCTCCAAACCTACAACATAAAAATACCTAAAAATTCTATATTGATAGATGATTGATGATTGATTGATGATTATCAAATGAGAAGGAGAGATTTCCTTATATAGGAAAGTGAACGGTTGAGATTAAAAGGCAAAAATCAAAGGCTATGATTAAGAGGCAAAAAGCCCACCACTTAGGAAGATGTGAAGAAAAAGGGATTTTTATTTAATTTATTTCCTTTTTCATCAAATAAAGTGCTTTAAGTGGGGATTTTTATTTATTTAATTTAAAGAAGGGTTTTCTTTATAATTAAATAAATTAGAAGAATTTAATTTAATTAAATGGGAGGAATTTAATTTATTTAAATGGGAGGAATTTAATTAAATTAAATAAGATGAATTTTATTTAATTAAAAGGGAGATTAAATCTTTTAATTAAATAAAAATGATCAAACCTTAGGAAATATTGAAATAAATGAATTAATTACAATTTGATCAAGGAAATTGATTATGAAAATGTTGTAAAGCATTGAATCAGGATATTGATAAATTGATAAAATGATAAATGGGGCCCATAATCTAGGCAACCATTTTAGGGTGCATACATTTGCCCCTCTTTGACTAATGTGTGATCATTCTAGCAACACATGTAGTCAAAGAATGCAGTTGAAGTGTGAGATTGATTTGGGATCACAAAACAACACAGACATCAACATCGTTGTTTGTAAGTAATTGACATCAGAAAAAAGATAAGCAGATTGCAAAATAAGACAAGGTCAACACCGTTGTTTGTAAGTAATTGACATGTCCGAGATAAGAATCTCAAGCAAGGTTACCCCAAGCAGAACAAATGATAGGATTGATAAATCTGAATCAGGGATTGAAGTTTGATAGGTACTGTCCCCTTGTGATCGAAATCAAAATGAGATGGAGGAGAAATAAAAAATTGATAAATTTGATCACATCGAATTAAAGATAAGATTCTTGATGTAATATGAAAGATATAAGGGTCACATAACCAAGGTAGATCATCAGGCATGAAAGATTATGCCACAAGGTTGAATTAGAAGAAGAAGAAGAAGAAGAAGAAGAAGAAGAAGAAGAAGAAGCAGCAAAATTAAGGTGTTGACTCTTTAGATAAAATAGTCTGAAGGTGGCTTTAACAAGCCATCAATATGCTCCTCTTTGACTAATGTGTGATCATTCTAGGAACACATGTAGTCAAAGAATGTAGTTGAAGTGTGAGATCGACTTGGCATCACAAAACAACACAAACATCAATACCATTGTAAATAAGTAATTGACATCAGAAAAAAAATAAGCTGATTGAAAAAGACAAGGTCAACACCATTGTATATAATTAATTAACATGTCAGATATAAGAATCTCAAGCAAGTTTTCCCCAAGCGGAGAAATGATAGGATTGATAAAGTTGAATCAAGGATTGAAGTTTGATAGGTACTACCCCCTCATGATCAAAATTGAAATGAGATAGAGGTGAAACAACAAATTGATAAATTTGATCAAATCAAACTAAAGCTAAGGTTCTTGATGTAAGATGAAATATATAAGGATCACAGAACCAAGGTAGATCATCAAGCATGAAATATTATGCCCCAAGGTTGAATTAGAAGAAGAAGAAGAAGAAGAAGAAGAAGAAGAAGAAGAAGAAGAAGAAGAAGAAGAAGAAGAAGAAGTGGGGTGAAAGCGAATGGAAGATAGAAGTTTGGAAGAGCTAGAAATAAATGGAGAGAAGAAAGTGGATTTTCCTTAAGAAAGAGAGTGCCCCAAAATTAATCAACTGTTTAAGGTAGAAAATTTTGATTGAGATCACGAAATAAAATAAAGAAATAAAGAGAAGAACATGATCACAGTTGATTAAAAGTCCACAAGAAAGATGAAGAAAAACCTCACAAACTAATAATGCGGCCTAAAAATGCAAACTAACATGAGGTATAACAATGCAAGCTACATGAAAATGCAAAGGTGTACTTGCAATAGAGAAACTATAACATAGGAATTTGTGTTCATCATTCATTAGAGAATGTTAAGGAACTTATTTTCATCATTGGGCCATTATTAACGAACATCAAAAAATCACACAATCATCACTAGTCACAAGCGCAACTATGAAGATATGAATGTGATTTATATCAGATTGTAATGTGGAAATATTCTAACATAAGCATCAAAGACATAAAGGTCAAGATGACTGTGATGTTAGCTTACCCAATTTAATGTAGCATAACCATGCTCGCACCAAGGCATAGAGGCTAGGATTACCAACAAAACGGTTGTGCAAAAACAGTTAAGCATAAAGTAGGAAGCAAATAACAACATGCCCCATGCCCCAATTCCTCTAGATATGCATCACGGAGAGACTTATTAGACAAGGACACTAAACAAAAAAAATAACAGTCAGCACACAAAGAAAAGATCATGACATAGCTCAAGCATTAAGCGTTGCATTTAAAAATTTAAGTATGTTAACTGATACTAACTTTCAAGGATAAGGATCAAATGCTCGCAAGCATGTAAGACCACATGATAAAATTGGGTAAGACAAAACTGATAAGTGTTGAAAAATACTTGATGTCAGGGGTTGTATTGAAAAATACTGTGGGGTGGTGTTGAAAAACACCATTTGGGAGATGTCTTGAAGACTAACGCATCCAAAAGACCAAAGCTAACATGGTTGTGCCCCTAGACAAAGACAAAGAACAATTCCAAACCAAGGCAACAAGGACAAGGTATGATGGAGAAAGGCTAAGTGTCGAGGATACGTGCTAAGAAATAGGGGTGAAAAGGCCTCAAGTAGCGCCTGTTTCGAGGTTTTCACCACTTAGATTTTATTACAATCTTTTCTCTTTCATTTTTAAATTTTTTTCTTCTTTTTTCAGGACTTTTTATAAATTTTTTTTGAATTTTTGCTACCAAGGTGCCTGTTTGTAGGTTTTCACCAAGGCACTTTTTCTATTTTATTTTGAATTTTTGAATTTTTTGATTTTTTTTGTATTTTTTACAATACATAATTTTTTGGAGATACATCGAAGCACCTATTGCTAGGTTTTCACTAAGATGATCATTTTTCAAGACATTTTTTGATTTTTAGAATTTTTGACAATATATCATTTTTTGGATTTTTTTAGGATCAATAATTATGTACAAAGGATGCCCCCAAATAGAATGGGCATCAAACTCCCAAGCAAGATCACATTGCGCAGTCCCAATGTTTAGCAAGGTGGAAGACATGAGGGGTGAGAAAGCTAGTGGAAGAGATGGAAGACATGAGAATGAAGGAGAATGAAGGGTATAAATCCTCAAAGGCAAACTCCTCGAGAGTACCCAAGCTAGGGAAAAATAAACATCATGTAAAGCACATTTGGACAATAATGAAAGGCTAGCATAGGATAAGTCACAAAAGTGTAATGCAAGAGCAGGAAAGGTTGCATTCCAAAGGAGTAGACATGTCAAGAGGCTTCATAGCACTATTTTTTTCTTTTTTTTTTTCTAGATCAAGACCAAAGGGGAAAATGATAGCGATAGGAGAAAATGAATGGAGGAAGATAGAGATGAAAACACGAAAGGAATGAAAGAAAGATCATCGTTAGATAGCTCACAAGATAGCCCAAATGTTCATGTATAGATCAACATTGTCAAGATCAAAGAGAGAATAAAAAATGGATGAAAGATGTAGAAGAACTACGCATGATGCCTAGTTTTCATCATGGTACTTATCCAAGGTGCCACAAGGGAGTGGTTTTCACCATAGCACGAAATTATTTTTCTTTAATTTTTTTTTTGAATTTTTTTGGAAGAAGGAAAGCTTTTTAGATAATTCTCCTTGAAAGGATAAACCATGATATTCCAAGGATTCAAAATGATATGGTCAAAGATGTCAATAGGGAAAGGAAGATGAAAGAGGAAAATGGAGGATAAGATTTTATGCAAAGCGAGTGAGGTTGGAAGATAGGAGGAATAGGAAAATGAGAAAAAAGAGTAGAAGGTAGAGGGATAGTGAATGGAAGGATTGTGAAAAGGTGGATGGAAAGGAAGGAAAGGTCAACATCAACACACACCTTGAAGGGTGGCTATAGGATGGAGGAAATATGAATGAAGGAATACGTGAAGGAATATGGTGAATGTATAGCAGAGGTTGCGGTTTAGGCCCATGGAATGAAAGAATGTTTTTGGAAGAAGATGGAGTGGAAGCCTTTGAAAGATTTAATTTAAAATTAACTTGTTGCTCAACATGAGACTCTTTCTAGAGATACTTTGGAATCCATATAGTCATAGGCTTTTCATTTATTTTTGATGATTTAGAGAGAATATCTCCAATGATGGATTTTGGAACCCGTACTTGTCTTGTAGTTTTCTTCTTAGATATCTCTTTTGACTTTATGCCCCTGTGTTGATTAGAGGAGACATGGTGATCTTATTTTTTAGATGGATTCTTGTATTGCTTCTTTTTCTTGTATTGAACATTCAAGTTTCTTCCAAAACACTTGGGACTTATGGAGGAAGAAGAAGAATATGACTTGTTTAGATGGGTGGATGGATGAAAATGATTCAAGGGTATGCATCTATGTTGATCTTGAGGAAAGATAGGAGATGGAGGGACATAAGGACCCAAGATGGATGACAAATTAGGAGAGTTAGGAGGTGAAAGTGAAGGGACATAAGGACCCAAGATGGAAGGAAAATGTGAAGCCCTTAGTATTGGTGGAGGAGGTCCAAGGATGGACATAGAAGACACAAAAGGATAATCGATAAGTTCATCGGCATGTATATGACAACCAAGGACATCAACATCTTTAGAGTGAGCATTAGGATTTTCAATAGGATCATGAACATCTTGAATAGGAGCACCTTCTTTGATAGGATTGTTTGAAGCTTGAAAAGACTTAGGAAGTGTAGAAAGTGGAAGAAAACATGGAGTGGTAGAACAAGAAGATGGAAGACTTTGATCTTGACAAGGATCTTAGGATAGCATAAGTGCATAATTTTCCTCTTGATTTTCAATAGGCTTAATATTGGAAGTAGAAACACTATTTTTTATAACCTTAATGGAAGTATCATCTTTGGAAAGTGCAAGTGGGGTAAGGTTATTTTGATTGTCAATAAGCTCAACGGTGTAAGTAGTAACTTGATCTTTCTTAGGAGAAGATTTAAGACATGGTGGAATGAATGAGAAAGGGTGTAAGGGATAAAAAGAACCATGATGCAGATAAGAGACATCATGAAAAGGATTGGATGACATGGAGGTTTCTCGATCTTGATCTTTCTTTATGTTCTTTTCTTTATCATTTTTAGAGTCCTCTTGACATGGAGCCACTTCTAAGGACAAGGAATCATGTTGGAATTGTATTGGAAACTTGGGAAGAGATGGGGAAGGATTAGCTGAAGTAGGCATCATAGCATATAAAGGCTTAGGCTCTTTAGGTTTAGCATTATTGAAAGTATTTGTAGCCAAGTGAAGATTAGCTTGAGTTTCTTTAAGAGGTAGCCCTTGAGAATAACTATAGGGAACCACATGAAAAACAATAGGATGTTTGTTAGATGAAGGATTTGTGGAAAATTTTGCAACTTTAGGAGATGTATGGGTATTGGAGGAAGTAGAGGATGGAAGGGAATCATCACAAAGAAAAGGTTCATCATTAACATGATCTTGCTTGAGAGTGCAATCTTTATTTTCAGCATGAGAGGTTTTCGAGGAGGAATTCTTAGAGTATTAATGTTTATAATCAGCGTGGAAAGATTTCTCCTCCTCAAATGTATCATCAAAGTATTGTTCATAAAAATCATCAAATTCTCTTTTGAAATAGGAGTCATATGGAGAACCATCACAATCTCTCAAATAGGATGACCCATTACCAGTAAGAACAAGCACACGACAAGGAGGATTCTTAGGAATAGAGGTGTCATAGGTATGACTATGCATTTCATCATAATAGCCATCATCATAGTCATCATAGTCATCATGGTCATCAAAGATGGATGTGTCACTCTTCATGGAAGAGGTATCACAAGGATCATCATGTTTCTCATTATTGTATGTATTTTGAAGAGAAGTATGTCTCTTGGGAGAAGTAGAAGAAGAACGAGATCATGGAGAAGAGGAAAGTGAAGACCTAGTGGAAGAAGAAGACTTGGATGATGAGGAAAGATGAGAAGAATTAGAAGATGAAAGATGTTTAGAAGAAGGAGGTCATTGTGACAAGATCTTGTATATGATCCTAGCAAAGGCGTCTAATTCAATCTCTTTTCTTTGTATTTCTGTACTCAATCTATCATCCATGTGACTTTTGGAGAAATGCCACTCTTCAAATTGAGCAACAAGTTCGAGATCATCTATTCTCAAGAGAGGTTTCATAACAAGATATTTGGAATTCATGCTTCTAGAAGAGGAGGAATCAAGAATAGAAGGAAGAAGAGATAAAATATAAGAAGATAGACTAGATAATAGGAGGAAAAAGATCAAAAATACATGAAGATCTTAGAAAGAAGAGGAAGAAGCGTGAAGGAAAAAGAGAAATGATGGAAATGGGAGTCTAGGAAGACATGAGAGATGTGGAAGAAAGAAGACCAAGAGTCATTTTATGCAACTTGATACCATTTACGTTCATTTGGATGTTGAGAAAGATTTCATAACCTTTTTGGGGAGATCTATTAAAGTTTTCATAACTCGAGAACTCAGATTTATTCATTTTAATTGACCAACTAGATACATTAACATATTTTTATCATGAATCAGGCAGGCAAGAAAGCAATCAGGGAGTTCAAGAAATCAATTTTCTTCAAACAATGAGCAAGGGACAAAGCAACCTTGCACATGAACATAGATAATGTCATAGTATTTTTACTCCATAAGAATTCCACTTGTGTATGTTCTCAAAATGTTTAGCAATCACGCACATAGTTCTAGAAAAGAAAAAGTTGGTTGCACTATGGTTCTTAGTAATGGCTTGAATCTACAACTTTTGCAATCTCAAGTGGGTGAAATCCAATCTCTATGCACTGAGGTTTTGACACAGTCTAAGAATTTAATCAATCAGCAGCTACTGAGGAGATCTGACAACCCACAAGAAACTACACCTGTTTAGATTTCTTCCACAAGGACATTCATATAGCAATTGTTGCTACCATGGAAAAAATGGCTAATACTTCTTGAGGTTCTATCCACATGGTTTATCCAATAAAGGGAGTGTCCAATATGGTTAACCCTCTCTAACAAGGAAGACTCACAATATGAACCACATGGGGACTTGGTTTGGATTCAAGGGTTCCAAGTTTCGGACTCTCCCAAAAGGGAAAAAAGCATAATCCTCTAGCATCTTCACCTCACCCAAACATAGAAAACAAGAATAATTGACCCACTAATTTGAAATCACCTCATTCAAGGTTCACACAACAAAAAATGACACCAATCTCCCTAAAGAGAGAAAGTATCGCCAAAATTTGAAGCCCAAACCAAGTTGACCAATGAGATAAAAACAAATCCTTCCCTACCTACAAGAGGATCTATCATCAAGAAGAGCTTTGCATGTAAGATAAGTGAACGAATCCCACTCTCTCAAGATTGCCACAAATAGTGTTCATAGGGCCTACTTACTATGTGAAACATATATGCAAAAAAGTAAATCTAGGTCCATTTTTACAGCACCAATTGGAAATGTGATCTATGAAAGCAAGAAAAAACTCAAGCTAATCACATGAGATGTTCATTTTATTTCAAAAATCAAAATTTTATAGACATGCAACAAAATACCTCAAATCTAAAGTAACGTGAGTGTTTTTTTGTTTACCCATGCAAGTCCAAGCAATCCCCACGAACTCTCAAACAAGGAAGACAAGCAAACAAACAAACAAGATATGCAATGTATATTCAACTTATGCAAACCCTAGGGTTAGATCTAAAAATTAATTGTTAGAAGCAATAATAACCAGTAAATAATCCAAATGATAACTCACATCATGCATTGAACCATGTGAAAAATAAGTGCAAGCTAATCATTAAATGCCCTTTTTTAATTTTGATTTTTGACCTAGTCAACAAGATTGGACCAATATGACATGAATTTGGATCCAAAACCTTAAATACAGAAAAAGACCCCTCTTAAAAAACAGAGAGCTTTCCAAAAATGTTAGAATTTTAAAAAGATCTTTTTATTTGTGCCCTAGAGAGCCATTTTCCCAAAATAGACTAGTTTTCATAAATCGACCAAATGAGCTATGATATTGCATCCAAATTTTTTTTTAAAAAGAATGGATCCCCTGTAGAATTTAAAGAAATTTTGAAAATGTAAAACTTTACGAAAAATATGCTAATTTGCACAAAAAATTAAGGTTTTATGAAAAATAAAGAAAAATTTATAAAAAATTCAAAATAACTCAAAAAATGCTAAATTTCTTACTGAAGCTTCTCTGAAATGTCTCCAACCTGAAAAAAACATTTCAGATCAAAACTCCAAGCCATTTAGGAGATATGATTAAATCTTTAAAACTCTAGGGTTTTCATCTCCAACCAAATTTGCGCAAGGGTTAGGCTTGAAAAACTTCAATAAAATAACCATGTAAAGATTAGAAAATCTAAAAATGTAAATAAAATGAAGGAAAATCAGGAGCATCATGCCCTACAGTGGGCGCCAAAATGTGTGATGAAAATGTGTCACACTTCTATGAGTCATTCCATCCAAGGTTGCTCAAGAATGAGGCCTCAAATATTGACTCATAGCTCCCTAGTCATGAAGTGCAAAGGTTTGTAATGGAGGCCCTCAGATTGACCTAGTTGTGCTCATGAAAGTACACCATGAAATGAGAGATTCAATGCATAAAAATGAAAACTATTCTGTATGATTGCAATGCATAAAAGGAAATTAATCTATATGATAACAATGCATGATTAATCTATGAAAGGAAATACAAATGCAAGATTAATCTATGAAAGGAAACATGAATCTAATCTACATGAATATCCATGGATGCAAGAAGAAGAAGAAGACAAGAAGAGAGAAGTTGCAATATCCAAGACAAAGTGCTCAAATTCTCCTCCAAAATTGCTCTCCAAACCTGCAACATAACAATACCTAAAAATTATATATTGATAGATCATTGATGATTGATTGATGATTATCAAATGAGAAGGAGAGATTTCCTTATATAGGAAAGTGAATAGTTGAGATTAAGAGGCAAAAATCAAAGGCTATGATTAAGAGGCATAAATCCCACCACTTAGGAAGATGTGAAGAAAAAGGGATTTTTATTAAATTTGTATTTAATTTATTTCCTTTTTCATCAAATAAAGTGCTTTAAGTGGGGATTTTTATTTATTTAATTAAAAGAGGGGTTTTATTCATAATTAAATAAATTAGAAGAATTTAATTTAATTAAATGGGAGGAATTTAATTTAATTAAATAAGATGAATTTTATTTAATTAAAAGGGAGATTAAATCTTTTAATTAAATTAAAATGATCAAACCTTAGGAAATATTAAAATAATTGAATTAATTACAATTTGATCAAGGAAATTGATTATGAAAATGTTGCAAAGCATTGATTTAACAAATTGATAAATTGATAAAATGATAAATGGGGCCCATATTCTAGGCGACCATTTTAGGCTGCATATAATCCCAAGCATCACGTTTTCACCCAGAATGAAATGTGTGTGCTACCCGACGACTCTGCCTTCAAACACCGAGAAGTGGGTGAGCATTTATTACACAACTTAAGGAAAAAGTTTATAAATAGTAGATGGAACAACTCATTATTCACAAAATGAATTGAGAAAAGAAGTAGAGAGAAACCAATGTATGAAGTGACAAGATTGTAGTTCGACTCCAAGCTTGTTCACAACACTCAGAAAAATTCCTAGCATCCACAGTAGGTTGAATTAAGTAACAACAATCACTGAGAACTTTGTTTTCATTTACGGGGAACAACCTTAAATTCTAAAATGATGACATCAACTTCAAGAACCTCCAAGATCAAGAATGCAAATAATGCTAAGGTTAATCTAATCAAGAATACCACCTGTGAAGAACCTCATTACAAGATATGTCCTGAGGTTTCTTCACAACTTGACAATGCTTGTGCATTCTCTAGTATACCAGCTAGGGTTTTAGTTGTTAAATATGTGTGAGCGTATATACATTGCAAGATTGCATAAATAGGAGACCTTGAAGTTGAGAAATCTTACAAGAAGCTTTGCAATGATAATGGAACAATAAAAGAAGAACATAAGCACATTTAAGTGAAAGGGCTCACGCATGCCCTACTATTCTCATAGGAGTTCAAGACCAAATGGATTCAATTAGTACTAAGAAGAGTATATGATCGAAAGATATGGTTGGATGAGCCAAAACTGATAATGAGGGATGTTATACACACTGCTGCCAGTTATCCCATAACTGATAAAGTAAAGGCACTAAAGCACCCTCCTAAAGATGACATTTAAAACAAAACAGGAGCAACATGGGATGGAAGAGGATTAAAGGTATCCACCATCAAAGATGATGAAATTAAATTTGGAGTATGTATCTTAGGATAGAATTTCTTTCAAGCTATTAGGATGAACAATATTGCATCCAAAGCAGTGGATACAACATAAAAAATTGTCAAGAAGGGACTATAGTTGGACCTGTAAGAACTTCTGCTAAGGTAATTAGATGAGAACATGAAGACAATAAAGACTACAAAGTGTAACTCATGTCAGTTTAGTTCACTCATTATGTCCATATTTTTATATTTTCAAGAATCCTTACCATCTATCGGCAATGTCAAATGGGACACTACATGGCCAGTGACCACACAGATTAGTGAGTTCATCAAACTACTATGAGACTATTTTGAATTAGTCATGGATGAATACTTTCATGGATTCAAAGAAATAATGTAGAAAAAAATGAGGATTCTAGAGAAATTAGTATAAAAGCTTAAGACTGACATTTTTTTTATGGTGGACACTGATTACACCTATATCAAGAAAGTTATACCAAGGACAACATGGCTTGCACCACTTGACTATGAGGTTAACATGGATCAAGCATCAAGTGATATTGACCCATTGATAAATGAACCATTGGATAAATCAAAACCCAAGTTTGGAACTTATGAGGAAGCCAAAAAAAAAAGATAAAATTTAGCTTAGTTTTGAAAAATATTGATAAGAAGAAACATAAAATGGTTAAGACCTTGGAGAAAAAGTTTTCAGTGAATGAAAAGGAAATAGAATATACAGAAGAAATTGAGGGTCATTCACCCATTGGTAAAGATGAGAAGGAGAGTGACTCATAATCCAGAGAGTCCAATACACCACCTCCACCACCAGCAAAGAAACAAAGGACTACTGTTGCATCTAGGAGTAGGAGTCAAACAAAAAAGGATGTAATTCCTTCACCGAAAAAGAAAGGTCAAGTGAGGATATATAAAAGAAGGCCTCAAAGAGGAAAAAAGGGCCAAACAAAAAGAAGAAAGTTCCTCAGAACTAGGGAAGACATTGAGGACACCAAAAAGGATGAAAAATCTGTACAAGCTGTCAAGAAAATACTTCCTTCTACAATTGTTGTGTTATGTGCTTCTATTATCAAATCAGGTACAACAAATGATCGCAAGATTAAAAATTGGCTAACTCTGGACACTGAGGACTAGAATAAGATAGAAGAGGCAATTATCACAATGATGTGTGCATTCAAATATGTTCCAATACAAATTTCAGATTAGATGCCAAAAGAATTTATGAATAGATTGTCAGAAAGATGAACATTTGCATTACATTTGAGCTTTGATTTCTGGGTTTAGATTGTGTGTATTTTTAAGAATCAACGTTTCGGATCACACTCCGTGATCCATCATCAGGATGTAAGAGCAAGAAGGAAGTGTGATCCGAAACGTTGATGCTTAAAAATACACACAATCTAAACCCAGAAATCAAAGCTCAAATTCAATGGATTGTGGAAATCTAATCGATTTAATTTGCATTACATTCTGAGAAACAGATAAGAGAAAGAGCCCTAGTTTATGTCATGCCACCGGAGTATAAAATGGAGGAGATTGAATAAGTGATGAAGAAACACTCCAAAAGGTTATCACCAAAGTTAAGATCCTACCAAGTGCTTTGAGGACATATAATTGAGCTAGACAGGAAGAGTGAGGCCAAATGGAGAAAGATACTTCATATACCTAAAAATGATACAACTCCTAAGCCACAAATAGTTCTTACCGACAAGCAACAAAATAAAGATGATTAGGCTAAATAGAGCCCCAAGCATGTTCTTATTATTGGTGATAATGTTAATGAAGAATCATTGAATAGAAAATCCAACAAGGATATGGACATTACAGATGAAACATGGCCCGATAATACTATCATTGATATTACTAGAGCAGATCATGCAGATGAAGTAATTAAAGATGAAGATGTCACTGTTGTCCAGGACCAAATTGATAAAAAAGAAACTACTACAAATTCTACACAGGTAGACACACCAAGAAAATTCCAATTATTGATACAAGCTATTAATACAATCTCAAAAAAGGAGAAATTACCTGACTAGGATGCAAGCATTCCCGAGGATGCAGGGGAAGAAGAAAAGAAAGATACAACTGGTGAACAGACAATCAGTGGTGGAGAAAAAAATGTTACATTTAATATAGATCACACACAAAAATATGGAGATCACACCAAAAAGGATGCAAAAATAAAAGATATAGATGAAGTGCAAAAACAGAAAGGTTAACAAGATAAGCCAGTTGATACCACTGCTAAGGACAATGAAGGAGATGCTCTAGATACACCGAAGGTTGATGAGGAGACATCCACACACAACCAAAAGGAAAACCCTGAGTAGTAAGAAAAAGTTACAACAACACCAAAGCCTTAATCCAACACATCAGACCAAGTAGAAAAATTCATATGGTACTACATACAAACGCATCACACAAGAAGAAGAAGAAAGCCAAGAAGAGAAAATTAAAGGTAACACTTGCAGAAATCATTGAGATACCCAAGTGTGATCCAACTACTTTGGATTATGAATCTCTCCAAGAATAGGGAGAAATTTTCCAAAGAAAATCTTTACAAGACAAGCTTAGAAAAGAGCACAAGGACTCTCTAGTGCTAGAAAATACCAGAGATATGTTACACCAGATAGTTCCTGACATTGATGTTGATCACAAAGCCCCCATTTTGGATCAACTTTCCATTCTAACTGAAGCCATAAAAAATCAAAATGTGGATGCAAAAAATTCATTGAAGGAATAGAGAAAAAGTTCCAATACAAATTAACTGAGAAGATCAGCCAAGAAGTGGCAAAAAATAAGGTAAAGCTTTCTGAATTAGCAAACAAATTAGACCCTATCATTTCAGAAGCATTAGCCTTAATTTAGAAGTTGTGCACCTTAGATAAATTCATTGAGGAAATTAGTAATAAGAAAGAAAAGATAGATTCTAATCTAAATTCAAGTTCACAAGGTCTAACCACAGATGACAATGCAATCAAACAACATTATGAAAAGATTATAGAAATCAAAAGGTTGACACAAGAAATTTGGGAAGCAGAATCACAATTTAGAGATGAGGTTACCGAGCTAGAGGCTCAACTTTTACCAATCCTAACACTTCTACAACAGCATATGACTTTGGCAAGACAACCAATTATCACCCCTAAGATGTCGTTAGCAGACAACATCTGTGATATGCATGGCAAGATTACACTAGATCACATGGTTCTTGAGAACCTAAAAGAGAAATGAGAGAAAATTATCAAGGATATGAAGACTTCTCATTCCCATGTTTTTGATAAATTGTAAGTATACACCTTTGCCCTTACTATCAAAAAAGGAGGAAAATGATGTGTACATTACATACAGAGAAAAAGGGGGAAAATGGTGATATGTCTAGTATTAAAGGGAGAATGATATAACCATAAGGTGAAAAGGGATTATAGTATAAAGGAAAGTGTACATATATATACATATACTATACCGACATATATATATGGGGAGTCATAAATCACAAAGTAAATACATGGTTTACAAACTACAGTTTAGTATTTTGTACATATCAGTATCTTTACACAAAAAGACAAATGAACTGAATGTGCTAAAGTGTAGAGAAACCAGACGACACACTTTTACAATGCAAACTGAAAAAGATGAAAAGGAAACCGAAAGAGAAGACAAGAGAGGAACCCGACAGAGCAAGGGAAGTTGATGGTTAGTTCACAGAAGGAACACTAAAATACTCTCAGAGAAACCCAATCATGAGACATCAAAAGTTAGTTATTTCCTAAGAAAAGTGGATCTAACTTCCACGTCAGATAAAATGGTTATGTTTTATATTTAGAGTTTTTATTTGATTTAAAACTATTTCTTGACGGACAAGAAAGATGATTGTAATTTTTTTAATCAGTCTAACTAATTAAAAACATGCAATCTACTAGATCAAGGTCAAGTTGTAAACCTTTGATCATAGAGTTATCTTTGTAATATGTGAAACTGAATTAGGTCAATCTATTATATAAATAGATGTGTAATCATTCATTTCATTATGGATGTGAGGATAAAAGTATCCAAGAAGCACATCTATGGATCAGGCTGAGATTTTCAAGAAGCAGAACAACAAAAGATGAATTTGGTTATCAAGAACCAAGAATCAAGGCTACTGAGTAGCAAATGTATCAATCAATCACATTACGTGATACTTTGTACATGTGATTTTAATGGAGCTATAGTCAGCAATTGAATATTGCATACACTCAGGTCAATGAGTATTTTTGTCTACATTCTAACAAGTGTAGAAAATAGAAGAAATCTTTTCAAAAAAGGTGGATTTAACAATCCTTTGTAAATATCTTAACCAAGTGCACACTAAACAGTATTGCTAAAGCTCTTAATAAAGTAGACCTTAACCAGTCTCCACATAATACTCCTAACATGGTATATCATCATAAGTGATCAAAATTTTAAGCCTTAACCGACCCCTTCCAATCTGCAGATAGTGCAGTTTTTGTGGGTGTCATCCCCACCACAGTTTTTACCTTCTAACAGGGGTTTTCTAGGTTACCATATCTTGTGTTATGTGTCATTACATTTCATGAATGCTTCTATGGATTTTTACATGTTTGTTAAGATTATAAATTAAGATAACTTACAGAAAGATAGGATAGGACAGATGGTTGGTAATACAATGGATTACTAAACAGATTAAGATTAAAGAGATAAAAAATTTAGAGGTATTGATTGACCCCTCCCCTCTCAGTACATACTTCCCATTATTTCCAACAATTTAATTAGGATTAAATTAGATTTTTATAGTTGTATGATTAATGTGGTGTTTAAATGTATCCATGTAACATTTAGTTGTATAAAAAGGTTCAATAAAATATAAATTTTAAAATATTAAAATTGATGAAACTTTTAAATTATTAAAGTGGGGATTTAAATATGAGACCTTAGATATTATTCTTAAAACACATACAACAATTTAATAAAGGGGCAATTAAATAATATTTTTTCTAATTCAATCTATATTATAATAATTTGAGATATATGTTATTATGAGGGTTAAATATTAATATATCATAATTAAATATTTAATGATAATGAATGTAATATAAGGGGGAAAGCGACAAATAGTGGGTGAATTTTATCAGGGTCATTTATTAAACTATTTATTGATTATCAGTGAGGGAAAAGTTAAGATTTAGAGATGGTAATTAATACCCAAGTACTATATGTATTTTATCAATTAAATTTATAGAGACATTAAAGTATCATTATTATTTAAAAAAAAAATAATTAATAATAATAATAATAATAATAATGTGAGATAAATGACTGATTATTTTGGATATATTTAATAAAGTGTTTATCAATCATTGCTATAGGAAAATTATTTAGCAAGTATTTTAATGATATTTAGTATTTTAGAGATGTTATTTAAAAGAATTATTTAATTAGATTATAAAGGTGACCCTTTTATGATTTCTAAAGGATGTTAAATTAAATTTCAGCATTACAGTTTAAATTGAAAAAGGGTTTAGATTTTCAAGGAAAACTTGATATTTATATTAATAAAAATTAAATTTAGGGTTTTACCCATTAGCCATGATTGGATAATATTTGAATCATGTTAACGTAAATATTTATTAAATGGCTATTTAGGTTAACTTGAACTGAAATCTAGAATTGTAACCCTAGAGGGAGGTTGACCAGGTCAACAGTGTTGGCAGTATATCATATAGTCGATGATGGTCGTGATGCCCCTTAAGATTAAGTTGATTTCTCATGTAAGATGATTAAAGCTATTATTTAACATGGAACACTTTAACTTGATAACTTAGCAGACATTAGTAGTAAAAAAATAGCATGTTTTTGCCTTAAATTTTGGGCACAACACTTTGGTATCAGAGCCCTAGGTTGCAATGCTAGGGCATCATTTGGGGTCCATATTATGACTCATAAGTCATTATGAATTATTAGGACAAATGACACGGGTAACTCTAAAATATTAAACAAGATCCTTTTTATTTTAAATTTGGATAGAGGCACTCGGTCACCCATCCTTGAACATGTGACTTCTAAAAGCATATAATATTTAGTACCTTATTTTTAAGGTAAGTGATGTTAGATAATAACTTATGAGTTGATATTTAAGGAGAAATCTTGTATTAATCTTTTCAACTAAGGAAATAGGGTGACCAACTAGGTATATTTCAAGTCTTCTTAGTATATTATAACATGGTATTCATACATAAAAATGAGATATAGATAGTAAAATGGATATGAATAATGTTATTAGGTCAAGAAGTATTACAAGAACATGCAAGATTGTTTAAAATGGGAGAAAACTTATCATTTTCTATATCAAGAAATAAGTGAACAAAATGAAACAATAATAGCTCTATTGAAGAGTTTTGTAATAAGTAGATTCTTCATAAAATCATGCATAAACATTAAACCTAAAATGACACAATTTAATTGACTCCTAAGGTTGTAACAAAGAATTTCAAGCCCTAGATAAATAAATTAGATCCTTAAATAAACTCCTAAGGATTACTCGTGTACCATATTGGAAAACTCATTATCTCCATATTTTAGTATAGTATAAGATTATAGGGTTTAGTGTCAAATTTTGATAAACAGTGAGAATGCTACCTTTCAAAGTATAAGATCTTGTAATAACTCTAAAGTTGCATCCATGACTAGTTACTATATTGAATGTATTCATGTGCATATTCTCAAATTGTAAGATGTCAGATCTCTCATAGTGCTTAATAACATTATGCTAACAAGACTCTTCTTGAAGCTTACTTGTGCTTAATTCTTAGTAATATAAATGCATAGAAAATAACACAAACTGTAGAATAAGGCTCTATCTCTCTTACAAATCCAAATCTAGTAAAGTGGTAACCCTTGATATAGTAATGAGCCTAGATGTGAACAGTAAATTAAAAACACTTGCGAAGGCACATCATTGAACTAGCAAAATGGAAGTTAGAATTTCATTCAAAACAATTTGGGCATTAGTATCTCCTAGGTAGGATTAGTATAGAGGCTACAGTCCATTGACCTTATACACTATTAGTATTTCCCTTATGGCATTAAACTTCTCAATAAGATTTAAGTAAGAGGGTAAGATGGAATCATGGTAAATAAGGAAATAATATTTGATCTATGTAACATGAATAATTAGAATTACTACAGTTAGTACAACCTTGTTCATGGTGTATGATAAGGACATCGATAATGGGATAATTTTCTAAGGAAATTATACATAAGTCTACCTAGATTATGATATGACAAGATCAATTCCCATTTTAATATATGGGTAAGGAAACATTCGTATTATATGAAGGATGAAAAGTCAAGTATTTCTAAGGGCCCAAGTGTTCTAAAATCTATATGTATTAAGTGTGTATACATTTAAATTATTATATGTTATAAATAGACAACTTCTTATGTCATAATAGAAAACATAGAGCGAGGATGCATATCCCTTGAATATAGGTAATCATACCAAACATAGTTTATTGAATAACTCTAATTCAAGCATGTATAAAATGGTGAGTATTGATCTATATAACACAATATAGGATTGCAAGTAAGATTCTTCAATATGAAAGTTCTAGTAGGATAATAAAAGAAAGCATTGAAGATACACTCATACTTGTAGGTGTTCAAGTTGTGAGAGAAAACCTTTTAACACCCCTTTTTTTATGTAATGAGGATGCTTGTGGAAGTGTCAAATGCGTGGAAATAGTTATAGAAACCATGGGTATATAGGATTTGTGACAAGTTAATTGGCTAATAAATGTGTTGAATCTCAAGTTGGTTATATTTTTTCACCCAAATTGGGTAAGGGAAGGGTAGATGCCATGGGTCACCCACCTAATAGAACCCTTTGGGAAAGTTGTGTATATCCAGCAAAGACTGTGAATGTGTTATTGTAACATGATGTGTTGGTGAAATGTTGTGTTGGTAATTAATATTAATAGTCATGTCTTGTTTTTTATTAATATGGTAGTAACTCCATAGCATATGATATATGAGTGCACACTATGTGAAGAAATAGGGGATCTCCATTGTCTGCAAGATTCTAAAGGACGTTAGTCTCTTTAGAATTCCCCATAGGTAGTACAACAATTGTTGTTTCATGGTACCAACCCACTCCTTAATGTATTTACCGATGGCTAATGATTGCCCCTATTATGATATTTATACTTAGATGTTGTGGAAGGTATATTGGATTTTCAGATATATATATTTGTAGTATCTTTATTTATCATGTCTCGTGATGACTAAGGATTGCCCCTATTACAATATTTATACTTAGATTTTGTGGAAAGTATATTGGATTTTCAGATATATATCTTTTTAGTATCTTTATTTATCTTTTCTCATGATGTGTGGGATCAATTTTGGTTATATTATATGTGGCTAGAAAAACACCAATCTAACTTTTTGGATAAGTATCAACTTTTATTTATGGTGCAGGGGCTCCTAAGGACATGAAGGAAAATAAGACACCAAGGAAGCATGATGGACTCAAGGATGGGTCCAATGGACTCAATTTGGATATTTTAAATCTTGTAAGGATATTTTAGTATAAATATGTAACTAAAAATATAAAATTTCCTAATTGTCCTAATAGGACCATAGGACCTAATTGTGGATTTAACAGGCCTAGTGGTGCAAGAGCACCTTAGGGTCATCGTAATGATCCTATTCACATTTTGTCTTATAGGTGGTTCTAGAAAACCACCAATGAATAAGGAATATGATAAATTCCCAAAGTGTGTGTAAGATTCTTGTAAATAGTATTTATTAGTTTCATTTCTTTGTTTTAGTCCAAAAGGTCCTAGCTAGTCTATTTTGACACCAAGTGCTAAGAGAGTCAAAGTTGGTCAAAGTGTGGACCAATATCCAAAATGAGTGGTAAGATGTTATATGAGGTATAGACATGGTTTTTGATGAAAGATGTTGATTTTGAATCAAACTATGCAAGTTAGGAGTAATGAAGAGTCAAGATTGCAAAAATTGCAAAAGTTGCTCATGACAACTTTACAACTTTGAAACTTTGTCATGAAAAATTTCCTAAAATGTTGCAAATGGACATAAATGAGGTAAAATAACAATATTAGGGTATGAAAATGTGTGGGAGGGCTACATAATCATAATTAAACCCTAATTGAAGGGTTGGTCATCAGATTGTATAGACTATTTTTGAGAAAGAAAGTAATTTGTTTGGTTTTTGTAACATAGTCACCATTTTGAGCCTTCATCCACACTAAAATGGATTTTAGAATGGTGAACATTAATGGCAAGAAATTTTATTGTTTTTTTATGTTGAAAATTTGTGTGATATTAGGTTTTGAAGTTTGTACATTTTCTTAGTAGTTTTTAAATTCTTTTATTTTGATAGAGTCACTATCCTGTATAGGGTAGTTTGTAAAGAAATTGCCTTTTCTTGATTTCCACTAGTTGAATCACTATGGCCACCTGGAATCAAGAAGAGAATTGTACATTATTTGTAAATAGATGTGTAGAGTTTGTTTTGAGAAGGGGAGCTAATTTTACAAGCAATCCCTAGGCAGGTCCAAAGCCATCCCGCTAGGAGCTTGTACAACTGCAGAGGATTAAAGAATGGATGGATGGATTTGTTTGTGCCAATCCCATTTTGGGAAGTGTAGGGGAATGTGAAAATGTCATGTGGACAATAGGAGAAGTGTAGATGAGTTCATTTGAATACATTTTGATCCATCAAAACACATACTAGTCTAAACACCCTAAAAGCCCTTAAAAATATGGGTTTCTTAAAAGTGTATGTGATGAAAACCTACCTGCAAGAGACAACACTAAAAAATGCAAACATTAGGATTAGTCATCAAAATAACAAGATTCAAATAAGGGTTAGCATATTCAAGTGAAATCCCAAAACAAGAGTTTAAACCACAACCTCTAATGAGCTTGAACAAGGGCACCCAATGCCTTGTTGATGTGCTCTTAGAGATGAATGTGGGTGTGCTCTCCCAACACAATACTAAATCCCACTAATGATTAAAATGCAAGCTAAAACAATGACAAACTC
>MU223775.1:2246335-2259134 GCA_018584345.1 Thuja plicata | reverse complement strand
TTTTTGAGGAGTTTCTCACACATGTGTGAGCACTCCATTAGTGCTAAAAAGTGTAGGAATCACACCTTAAGTGTGATTAGTGTGTGCTTAAGTGAGGAGGTAGGTTTATTAAGAGGAATAGGTAGGGCAGGGTAGGAATAGAGTAGGAATAGGGTAGGATTAATATGTTTTATTACTTTAATCCAAATTAAATTTGAATTAATTGGGGTTTAGAAGAATATTAGAAATGTGAGGGAATAAATAAATTTAAAATTTATTTAAAAGGGGATTTATGGAGGGATAATGTATTAGATAAAATCTAATACATTAAGAGGGATAGTATTTAAATTAGATTCAAATACTTAGGAGAATGAATCATATTTAATTAAATAGATAGAAGAATATAACAAATATAATTAATTTAACTATAATGTTATGGGAATATTAATTAAATTAATATAAGGACGCTTTTGGACGTCTACAAAAAGTACAATGTACGAACACTTGGAGAAACCAAAACGTAGAAAAAGCTTCAAGCCTAGGTTGGCCTTTGAAAAAATAGAGAGTTACTTTTTTGCCTTTTAAGGGAATTTGGAAGCTATTCTAAGTTTTTTCAAATTAGGTGCCCTAACTGGAGCAAAAAGGCTACAAGGCCCTAAAATATAGGGAATCAAGAACTCGATTGAAAAGTCCATTAAAGATTGGTGGAAGGGGTTCTAAAACTTATTGGAAGGAGAAATAGGATAGACATGTAACACTATGCTAGGAAAGGATTGAAACATAGTTTTCTTTGATAGGACCCATGAGTGCATAAGAGGTTGTGAAGGAGTGAAACAAAGCTTGTAGTTAATTGGAGAGATTCAGTAAAGTATAGGATTGAGATAAGTTTCCTTTGGTTAGGGTAAAGATAATTTCCCTAGGAAGGCTAAGAAAATTCCTTAAGAAGAGAAAGAAAGCTCTTGTAAGGTGGATCTCCCCATCAAAGTGCTATTAGAGCCATTAAAAGGCTTGGGAAGAGTACTGTGCATGTTAGAGGTGAGTGAGTCAATAGGAGAGAGAACCATGGTGACAAATGAAGAGTTAGCAAGGGACTTGACAAAGAAACAAGAGAGGAATAGACTTCTAGAGGAAGCTATGGAGGATATGAAGCAAAGACTAGAAGAAGTTGTAGAGACTATTGAAAAAGTCAAAGAACAGTTAGAGAATGATAAGGGTAAAGGAAAGGCATAGAAAGAGGAGGATGTAGAACCAGAACTAGACCCTCCCTTTCCAAAGGAACCTTTCCTAAAATACCTCAAAGCATTGAGTGGAAAGGAACTTGAAGGTATCCCTATGTTCACTAGGAGAATGGATGAAAAATTAGTTATGGAATGGATTGAAGGTATGGAGAATCACTTTGAATGTGATGAGATTACAGAGGCCCAAAGAGTGAATATAGCCAATTCTAGGTTGAGGGGGCAAGCCCTAACTTGGTGGAAGTTCCTAAAATAAGAGAGAGAGAGAGAGAGAGAGAGAGAGAGAGAGAGAGAGAGAAGGAAATAATCCTATATTGAATTGGAAGGATATGTTGAATAAGGTCAAAGAAAGATATCTACCAGATGATTATGAAATTTAACTACACAAGAAGAGACAAAATATCAAGTAGAAGGAGATGGATGTTGCCTTCTATATAGAGGAGTTCCAAAAGTTGTGTCTTGGGTCCAAGGTACATCAAGAGGAAAGTATCAGAGTGCAAAGATACCTCAATGGACTTAGATGGAGCATTCAAGAAGAACTAAGTCTCTTTACCCTCACTACTATCCATGGTTGTGTTCAAATAGCCCTCAAGGTGGAGGAAAGAAATAAGAAGAAGAAATAATCTAGTTCTAGAGGTAGAGGGATAGGTAGATCTTTTAGATGAGGACAAAGATGAGGTTCTAGTGGAAGAAAAAAAGAACATATAAGTCAAGGGGACTCCAAGTTGATGGAAAATGTGAGCCAATAAATAGAGGTAGCTATGTCATAGGTAAGAGTTTCAAAAGTGGTGGAAGAGGTAGGACTTGTGGCTTTAGCAAAGGTTCATACTCTAGTACTAATAAATTCTACCATTGTGGACAAATGGGACACCCTACGTATAGATGTCCAGAAAAAGAAACTTCCTCTCATGGTGAGAATAAGATAGCCTATGTTAAAGGAGAGGATATTCATGTAAAACATTCAAGGGTAACACTTGACTCAGAGAAAGGTGAAAGTATCATGCTTAGGAGAATTGTAATTAAATATCCTGTTAAAGAAGAGAAAAAAAGGAGATCCATATTTAGGATCAAATGTAAGATCCTTGCCAAGTTTTGTAGAGTCATTATTGACTCCAGATCCAAAGATAATGTAATCTCAGAGGAGGGAGTGCAGAAGTTGAAGCTAAACAAAATATGCCATGCTCATCCTTACAAAGTTACTTGGTTAAACAAAGGGAAAAACATATTGGTTAATGTATAAGTGTGGGTTGAATTCACCATAGGAGAGTACCAAGACAAGATACTCTTTAATGTCTTACCTATGGATGCTTGCCATCTATTTCTAGGAACACCATGGTAGTATGATAGAGAAGCAGTCCACCATGGAAAGGAGAATAAGTACTCATTCAAGAAGAATGGAGTCACCTATAAGATACAATCCATAATAGAAGAGGAAACAATGAATACTAGAGACTCCAACACCCTCCTCATTAGTGGAAAGAAATTCCTACATGACATGAAGAAAGAAGAAGGGATTGGTTATGCAATCATTTTCAAACCAAAGGAAAAAGAGAAAAAATAAAGCACCTATGCCTATAGAGGTCAAACATTTTTTAGATCCATTCCATGACACTAACCACCCTAACTCCATAAAGAGCTATCAGCCATTACATTGATTTTTTGCCAGGGACATCATTTCCTAAGAAAGCTGCTTACAATATGACACCAAATTTTTTTTATTTTAAAAAGGAAATTTCAAGGAAAGTCCAACAGTTTTTGGACCAAGGACTAATAAGAAAGAGCATTAGCCCATGTGTTGTTCCAGTGGTTTTGGCACCGAAAAATAGAGTTAAGTGGAGGATGTGTACTGATTCTAGGGAAATAAATAAGATCAAAATTAGATACAGATTTCCTATTCCTAGGATTGAAGACTTGATGGACTGTATTGGGGGTGCTAACTACTTCTCAAAAATTGACCTTAAGAGTGGTTATTATAAAAATAGGATGAAAGAGGGGGATGAGTGGAATTCTAACTTTAAAACCATAGAGGGACTCTATGAGTGGTTATTAATGCACTTTGGGCTTATAAATGCACCTAGTACACTTATAAGATTAATGAATGAATTCTTATAAGATTATATAGGTGTGTTTGTAGTAGTGCACTTAGATGATATCCTCATCTTTAGTAAAACAAAAGAAGTGCATATGAAACACCTAGAAATTGTGTTGAAGAAACTCCAAGAAGAGAAGCTGACCATTAACCTTGAAAAGAGTGAGTTCATGATACAAGAACTTTTTTACCTATGTTTTTTAGTCTCCCAAGGTGATCTAAAAATGGACAAAAGAAAAGTAGAAGCGATCCTAAGTTGGCCTACTCCAAAAATAGGGACATAAGTGAGAAGATTCCATGGTTTGGCTTAGTTTTATAGGAACTTTGTAAGTAGGTTTAGTGAGATTTGTGCACCTATCCTAGATACCATAAAAGGTGGAGTTAAGACTGGGTTCATATGGACCCAGGAAGAAAATAAAGGATTTGAGAGGTTGAAGAAAGAGGTAGATAGAAACCCATCCTTGTGCTACCTATTTTTGATAGATTATTTTTTGTAGAGTGTGATGCAAGAATTATAGTTGTGGGAGCAGTGTTAAGTCAAGAAGGGAGGCTAGTAGCCTTCTATAGTTAGAGGTTTAATGAAGCTAAGTCAAGGTATTCATCTTATGATCTAAAGCTTTATGCATTAGTCAAAGCTCTCAAGAAGTGGATGCACTATCTATTGCCAAAGGAATTTGTTGTATATACATACAACCAAGCTCTAAGAAATATTAAAATATAAGAAAAGCTCAGTCTTTGGCATATCAAATGGATGGAACTCCTGCAATCATATACACTCACTATAAAACACAAGAAAGAGTTGAACAACAAAGTTGTAGATGCACTTAGTAGGATACTACTTACTATCATAGAAATCTAATTGCAGAGCATAGGAGTTGAAGGATTCAAAGACTTGTATGAAGGTGATGCAAATTTCTTAGAAGTTTACAAGGTATACATTGATTTTGATAACCATTTTCATAGCAAGTTTGTTGAATAGACCCTACAGAATGGTTTTTTATTTAAAGGTAATAGTTGTGTGTTCCAAGGGGATCCATGAGGGAAAACCTCATCCAAGAGAAACATAATGGCAGCCTAAGTGGACACTTTGGGATAAATAAGACCTTAGATCTAGTGGAAATATTATACCATTGGCCTAAAATGCAAAAGGACATAAGGAGATATGTAGAGCAGTGTGTGATATGCAAAAAATTCAAGGGTACCTCTTCAAATGCAGGAATCTATCAACCATTACCCACACCTAATATGCCTTGGGAGTGCATAAGAATGAAATTTATAGTAGGATTACCTAGAATAAAGACTGGTTTGGATAGTGTGTATGTTGTGGTAGACCTATTTAGCAAGATGATCCACTTTATACATTGTAAAACAACCTATGATGCTAGTTACATTGCTCAACTTTTCTTTATAGAAGTGGTAAGGATCCATGGCCTACCAATCAACATTGTCTCAGATAGGGATGTGAAATTTATGGGGCACTTTTGGAAAACACTCTCGAAGAGGCTAGGAACAATTTAGCACATATTTATGCATATCATCCTCACACAAATGGTCAAACAAAGGTAATCAATAGAGTGAGTTGAAACTTGTTAAGATGTTGTACCAAGGAGTATGGTCAAGGATGGGATCAAGTAATCCCTCAGGCTGAATTTCCCTATAATGTTAGTACAAATAGGTCAATTAGTAAGAGTCCATTGGAAATTGTATATGGACTTCAACTAAGGGGAATTTGTAATCTCAAAGAGTTAAATACTCATGAACAAGTGAGTGGACATCAAGATGATTTTTCCCAATCTATGAGAGAGGTCCATGAGTAGGTGAAGAAGACTCTAATGGAAGCAAACCAAAAGATTAAGGCTAAGGTGGATGAAGGGAGAAAAGATTTAAAGTTTGAAGTAGGAGATTTGGTGATGGTGTATTGCAATAAAGCTAGACTAAAGAAGGGAATTCCAAGCAAGCTTCAGATGATGAGAGTTGTCTCATGCATGGTATAAGAAAATATGTATGGTCTTAATGCCTACAAGTTAGATCTACCCAAGGAGCTGTTAATCTCTCCTATTTTCAATGTGAAGGATTTAACAAAGTAAAAAGGTCCAGATGTAGAGGATTAGGAGCATATTACATAATTGGTAAAGGATGTAGAAGAACTCAGAGTACGTGTCCATACCAAGCCTCAAGCTTAAAGAGTTCTAGATTCTAGAGTGAAGAAGAAGACTAAACACAAGATCTACATGGAGAATATATTCAAATGGAAGTAACAACCAAAATCAGAGGCTACCTAGATATAAGAGAGTGAATTCAAGAAGCATGTCATCAATTTTGAGTTCAACACACCTTAGGTAACTTAACTTTCTTGTTGTAGAGGGAGAATGGTGCAGGAGAACCTTAGGGTCCTAGTAATGACCCTATTCAAATTTTGGCTTGTAGGTGCTTCTAGCCAACCAAAAATGAATAAGGACTATGATAAATTCTGAAGGTGTGTGTGAGTGTCTTGTAAATAGGATTTTTTAGTTTCATATCTTTATTTTAGTCCAAAAGGTCCTAGCTAGTCTATTTTGACACCAAGTGCATAGAGAGTCAAAATTGGTCAAAGTGTAGACCAAAATCCAAAATGAGTGGTAAGTTATTATATGAGGTATAGATATGGTTTTGGAACAAATATGTTGATTTTAATCAAATTATGCAAGTTAGGAGTAATGAAGAGTCAAGATTGCAAAAATTTCAAAAGTTGCTCATGACAACTTTGCAACTTTGAGAAGTTGTCATGACAACTTTCGTAAAAAGTTCCAAATGGACACAAATGAGGCAAGAGCCTAATATTAGGGTCTTAAAATGTTTGGGAGGGATATATAATCCTAATTGAACCCTAATTGAAGGGTTGGTCATCATATTGTACAATCTATTTTGGAGAAAGAAAGCAATTTGTCTTGTTTTTGTAACACAATCACCTTTTTGAGCCTTCATCCACACTAAAATGGATTGAATGGTGAAATTTAATGGCATCAAAGTTTATTTTTTTAAAATAGAAAATTTGTGTGGCATTAGTTTTTGAATTTTGTACATTTTCATAGTAGTTTGTAAATTCTTTTTTTTTGATAGAACCATTGTCGTGTATAGGGTAGTTTGTAATGAAATGGCTCTTTCTTGATTGTTATTAGTTGAATCATTATGGCCAACTAGAATCAAGAAGAAAATTTTACATTCTTTCTAAATATTTTTGTAGAGTTTGTTTTGAGTATGGGAGTTAATTTTACAATCAAACCCTAGGTGGGTCGAGAGTCATCCGACTAGGAGCTTGCCTTGTTCCAGAGGATTAAATAATGGATGGATGGATTGGTTTGTGCCAAACCAAAGTTGGGAAGAGTAGAAGCATGTGAAAAGGTCATGTGTTCTAGAGGAGAAGTGCAAATGAGTTCTTTTGAAAAAAATTTGAGCTATCAAAAGATAGACTGGTCTAGAGACCCTAAAAGCCCTTAAAATAGGGGTTTCTTGAAAGTACAATCTATGGACACTGGGAGAAGCCAAAACCTAGAAAATATTGAAGCCTAGCTTGACCTATGAATGAATCAAAAGTTACTTTGGTTACTTGGTAAGGGAATTTGGAAGCTATTCCAAGTTTTCTCAAATTAGGAGGCCTAATTGGAGCAAAAAGGCTACAAGGCCGAGAATATAGGGAATCATGAACTTGATCCAAAATACCTCAAAAAATTGGTGGAAGGGGTTCTAAAACCTATTCAAAGGGATAGAGAAAGAGGATAGACACCTTTCACCATGCTAGAAAAGGATTGAAACATAATTTTATTTCATAGGACCCATGAGTGCATAGAAGGTTATGAATGAGTGAAAAAGAGTGTTAAGTTGATTGGAGAGATTTAGTAGAGTAGAGGATTGAGAGAAGTGTCCTCTGGTTAGGGTAAAGAAAATTTCCCTACGAAAGCTAAGAAAAATCCTTAAGAAGAGAAATAAATCTCTTATTAGTTGGATCTCCCCATCACCTAGGCTTTGTGGGATCCTCATATGATTTTAGGACATTTAGATAAGTCACATTAATCCTTAAGAGATCATTAGTGGAGTATAGGAGTTATTTTATTTATTAAAATAAGGAGTTTTAAATTTGAATTTTGAAATCCTAACGACTCATTCCAATTAGGAGGGAAATTTTTTTTAAGGAGTTAAATGATCTCATAAACATGGGAAACTAATTGGGTTCAAGTAAAACTATTGCTTTCAATCATATATATCCTAGATGTGGCATATGGAAGATACACGGTACAAAGAGGAATTAAATTGTAAGGACTGCATTCTTGGAAGCACTAAAAATAATTGAGTTCTGCAAGTTTTTTATGTTACTTTGATTGTATTCACTTTCATTGAATTTCAAATAAAATAAGCAACATGAGATAACAACTATTTAAAGTATTGCACATGTTTTAGTATCCCATTTTGTTTTGATTGCTCACTGTATTCATTGAAAAACTCAGGAAGATACAACTTTAGTAACAATTTTGATTATTTTGAATGGGCTAATGGTCATTCCATGAATGAAAGTAACTGATTCTCATTGAATGACCTTATTATAATATGTATAATATAATAATAAACTTCTAATGTGTAGACCAGTAGAACTAGTTGGTGATCACTATGAAAATTTGGTTAAAGAGTAACTAGGTGGGAGGCTAAGGTGTAGCAGCAGGAGATCTTCTCAAAGGAGGTACCTCTTTATGCTTGAATCCATTAAGGGATGCTATTTGAATAAATAATCAACATTTTTTGGATGTGATTGAGGTTGGAAGGTCGACATTGAGAATACCCTAGTTTTAAGGGTTTTTAAGGAGCAATTTTGGGATTTCGTATTTGGAAGGATAGTAGAATGAAATTGGTTACATTTAAATTTAATTAAAGTCATTTAATAACACTTTTGAAAGAGCCAAGGTCAATGGTTGAGTTTTCAATAGGGTTACTTTGTAAAAGTGGGGTAATTGGCTCTTAAAAATAGTCACAGTTGGGTAATAGGATGATTTGGTCCAAAACACCTACTATTGAGTTTTGGATATGTGATAAATAATATTAATGGGTGTCTTAATCCCTAATTTGTATTGGGATTATTTTAGAAAGGTCTGGTGAAAAGTCAGAAAAATAGTCTTTGTAGACCTACAAGGAATTTAAGCATTTTTAGGATAGTTTTGGTGTTTGCTAATAAGTTGGGCACATGTAAATTTGAAAGTTATTTTTCCTAGTTGGATTAGAAAATTAGAGACCCATAGAGAAATTGTAGGCCATTAGGAGGGACTAGTTACATAGTTGACATAATTGAGTTAGTTGGAGAATTGGGGAACATTGTGAATTGACATATCCTTACTGGATTATTTACAAGTTGGTTATCAAAAGTTGATAAGCCCCATTTTTCTACATCAAGTGGTATCAGAGTACAGTAGTGTCCTTTGGGAGAATGATAAAGTGTATTTGTCTGAGGGATAAGAGTTTGAGACATTTTAAGAGACTCAAGAGATGTCTCCAAGGATGAAAAATGTTGAACTTGCTAAGATTGTGGCACAATATCCTAAGCATAATAGGAAGATGAAGGAAGAGATGAAAGAGATGAAGAGGTAGATGAGTAAGAAGAAACAAGATACTGAACAAGAAGACCATGAAGAAGATGTTGATGAAGAGAGAGCACCAAGTGAATAAATTGATCCCAAGGATGCAAGGGTGGCTAAACTTGTCAAAGCCATTAAAGGAAATGATAACAAAGGTAAGTTTGATATACTAATGTATGATGGTAAAATGAATGATGAAGATCTAATTGATTGGTTTAGTGGTGTTGAGAATTTATTTGACTGTGAAGATGTGGAGGATAGTCAAAAAGTAAGGATTGCTAAGTCCAGATTGAGGGGGCATGCATTGCTATGGTGGGATTGCTTCTAGGTTGATAGATGGAAGGAGGGAGTGGCCATAATTAATTCATGGCCAAGGATGATGGATAAGATGAAGGATAAGTTCCTTCCTAAATATTACAAGGTTCAATTATACAATAAGATGTAAGTTCTGAAGAAAAATGACATGGATATCAAAAGGTACACCAAGTAGTTTCACAAACTTGATGTCAGGGTCACTGATGATGAATATGAGGTGAAGGTGGAAATATTTATAGGTGGGATAAGGTTCAATATAAAAGATAAAATTATTCTTACTACACATAGAACTATGGAAGAATGGTGTAAGTTAGCCATTAAGGTTTAGGACAAATTGAAGAGGAGATAAGAAAGACAAGGAGGTGGAAGAGGCCAGTCAAATAGGGATAGAGGGAATAGATCCAATGAAAGATAATAAAAAATAAGTAATGAAAAGGGAAATGATCCTATGTTTTATCTGAGGACTAGAAAAAGAGGTGGAGGCAGATTTTGTGTAGGTGGGGGAATAATTACTTTCATTGGGAAGTGTTACAATTGTGATGAAGAAGGACATCCTTTCTACAATTTTCTTGAAAAGGATGCTAGAAATACAAATAGAAGAATGAATCTAATACAAGGGGAAGATGAAAACAAAGACAAAGATGAAAGTATTGAGGTAGCACCTGTGTGCTAAAATGTTGACACACTTCTATGATTTATTCCATCCAAGGTTGCTCAAGAATGAGGCCTCAAATATTGATCCATAGATCTCTAGTCATAGAGTGCAAAGGTGTGAAATGGAGGCCCTTAGATTGACCTAGTTGTGCCCATGCAAGTACACCATGAAACAAGAGATTCAAATGCTTAAAAATGAGATCTACTCTATATGATTGCAATGCATAAAAGGAAATTAATCTAAATGATAACAATGCATGGCTAACTCTATGAAAGAAAATACAAATGCAAAATTAATATATGAAAATAAACATGAATCTAATCTACATGAGGAGCCATGAATGCAAGAAGAAGACAAGAAAATAGAGAAGTTGCAATATCCAAGCTTAAGTGCTCAAATCCTCCTCCAAAATTGCTCTCCAAACCTGCACCATAACAATACTATGAAAACCTAATATGAAAATGATTGATGATTGATGATTATCAAATGAGAAGGACAGGTTTCCTTATAAAGAAAAGTGAACGGTTGAGATTAAGAGGCAAAAATCCCACCACTTAGGAAGATGTGATAAAAAAGGGATTTTTATTTAATTTATTTCCTTTTTCAAAAATTAAAGTGTTTTAAGTGGGGATTTTTATTTATTAAATTAAAAGAGGGGTTTTCTTTCAATTAAATAAATTAGAAGAATTGTTTTTAATTAAATGGGAGGAATTTAATTTAATTAAATAAGATGAATTTAATTAAAAGGGAGATTAAATCTTTTAATTAAATAAGAGGAATTTTATTTAATTAAAAGAGATATTAAATATTTTAATTAAATAAAAATGATCAAACCTTAGGAAATATTGAAATAATGGAATAATTGAATTAATTACAATTTGACCAAGAAAATTGATTTGAATTGAAAATGTTGTAAAGCATTGATTCAGGAAATTAATAAATTGATAAAATGAGAAATGGGGCCCACAGTCTAGGCGACCATTTTAGGGTGCATACATTTGCCCCTCTTTGAGAAATATGTTGTCGACTCAGGAACACATGTAGTCAAAGAATGTAGTTGAAGTGTGAGGTCGACTTGGGATCACAAAACAACCCAGACATGTGGTCGATTCGGGAACACATCAGGACAAAAATAAGCACAATTAAAAAAGATAAATTCAACACTGACATAATTAATTGACATGTCAGAGATAAGAATCTCAAGCAAGACTGATATAATTGATAAAGCTGAATCAAGTATTCAAGTTTGATAGGTACTGCCCCCTCATGATCGAAATCAAAATGAGATAGAGGAGAAAGAACAAATTGATAAATTTTGATCAAATCGAACTAAAGATAATGTTCTTGATGTAAGATGAAAGATATAAAGATCACTGAACCAAGGTAGATCATCAAGCATGAAATATTATGCCCGAAGGTTGAATTAGAAGAAAAGAAGAAGAAGAAGAAGAAGAAGAAGAAGAAGAAGAAGAAGAAGAAGAAGAAGAAGAAGAAGAAGTTTGGAAGAGGTGGAAAGAAATGGAGAGAAGAAAGATAATTTGCCTCAAGAAAGAGAATCCCCCAAAATTAATCAACTGTGTAAGATAGAAAATTTTGATTGAGATCACGAAAGAAGATAAGGAAATGAAGATCAGAACATGACCACAGTTGATTATAAGTCCACAAGAAAGATGAAGGAAACCGTCTCAAAGTCATAATGCAGCCTAAAATGAAAACTAACATAAAGTCTAACAATGCAAGCTATATGAAAATGCAAAGGTGTACTTGCAATAGAGAAATTGTAACATAGGACTTTGTGTTGATCATTCATAAGAGAATGTTAAGGAAATTATTTTCATCATTAGGCCATTATTAATGGACATCAGAAAATCACACAATCATCACTAGTCACAAGTGCAACTATGAAGATATGAATGTGATTTATATCGGAAACATCACACAACCTTCACTAGTCATGAGTGCAACTATGAAGATATGAATGTTATGTATATTAGATTTGAAATGTGGAAAGATTCTAACATAAGCATCAAAGACATCAAGGTCATGATGACTATGATGTTAGCTTAGCCAATTTAATGTAGAAAAACCATGCTCGCATCAAGGCATAGAGGCCAGGATGACCAACAGAATGGTTATGCAAGAATAGCGAAGCATAAAGAAGGAAGCAAATAAAAACATGCCCCATGCCCCAAATCCTCTAGCTATGCATCATGGAGAGACTTATTAGACAAGGACACTCAAAAAAATTTAATAATAGTCAGCACACAAAGAAAAGATCATGACATAGCTCAAGCATTTAGTGTTGTGTTTAAAACTTTAAGTGTGTTAGCTGATACTGAGTTCCAAGGATAAGGTTCGAATGCTTGCAAGCAGATAAGACCACATGACAAAATGGGGTAAGACCAAACCGATAAGTGTTGAAAAATACTCGATGTCAGGGGTTGTATTGAAAAATACAATTGGGGTGGTATTGTAAAACACCATTTGCAAGGTGTTCTAAAGACAAACGCATCCAAGAGACCAAAGCTAACACAGTTATACCCCCTAGAAAAAGACAAAGACCAATTCTAGACCAAGGCAACAATGACAAGGCATGATAAAGAGAGGCTAAGTGTCATGGACATGCGCTAAGAGATATGGGTGCAAAGGCCTCAAACAGTGCCCAGTTCAAGGTTTTCACCACTTGGATTTTACTACAATTTTTATCTTTCATTATTTTTCATTTTTTTCTTCTTTTTTTAGGACTTGTTATAATTTTTTTGAATTTTTTCTACCAAGGCACCTGTTTCCAGGTTTTCACCATGACACTTTTTCTTTTTTTTTTTGAATTTTTTATTTTTTCTGAATTTTTTTGTATTTTTGGATTTTTTTTTTTTGAGATACATCAAAGTGCTTATTCCTAGGTTTTTACTAAGATGATCATTTTTTC
>MU223775.1:2223214-2240433 GCA_018584345.1 Thuja plicata | reverse complement strand
TGAAAATAAACATGAATCTAATCTACATGAGGAGCCATGAATGCAAGAAGAAGAAGACAAGAAGATAGAGAAGTTGCAATATCCAAGCTTAAGTGCTCAAATCCTCCTCCAAAATTACTCTCCAAACTTGCAGCATAACAATACTATGAAAATCTAATATGAAAATGATAGATGATTATCAAATGAGAAGGAGAGGTTTCCTTATCAAGAAAAGCGAACGGTTGAGATTAAGAGGCAAAAATACAAGGCTATGATTAAGAGGCAAAAATCCCACCACTTAAGAAGATGTGATGAAAAAGGGATTTTTATTTAATTTTTTTCCTTTTTCAACAAATAAAGTGTTTTAAGTTGGGATTTTTATTTATTTAATTAAAAGAGGGGTTTTCTTTCAATTAAATAAATTATAAATTTTTTATTTAATTAAATGGGAGGAATTTAATTTAATTAAATAAGATGAATTTAATTAAAAGGGAGATTAAATCTTTTAATTAAATAAGAGGAATTTTATTTAATTAAAAGAGAGATTAAATATTTTAATTAAATAAAAATGATCAAACCTTAGGAAATATTGAAATAATTGAATAATTGAATTAATTACAATTTGACCAAGAAAATTGATTTGAATTGAAAATGTTGCAAAGCATTGATTCAGGAAATTGATAAATTGATAAAATGAGAAATGGGGCCCATAGTCGAGGCGACCATTTTAGGGTGCATACAACACCATATAATGAACTTGACTTTCTCATGGTTAGAAAGGGAGTAACTGCACTACATAAAAGAGAATCAGAGGTATGAATTTTTAGAACTCATTGTCAAAGTCAAGGTACAATTTGTAAGATGATAATAGATTCTCGTTCATTTGAAAACTTAGTTTCATTTGAAATGGTTGATAAGTTGCATTTGAGAAGGTTTGAACACCCTAGGCCTTATAAATCCTCTTGGCTAAGTGATGACCAAAGTATCATGGTAAAGGAAGAAGTATATGTAAATTTTTCAATAGGAGAGTATAAGAAACATGTTCAATGTGATGTTGTACCAATGACATGTTTTGATATCCTTTTGGGAAGGCCCTGACATTCCTTAAGGAGGACCATTCATCATGGTTTTGAGAACACCTACATTGTTCATAAGGATGGTAAAACTTTCACTCTCAAACGTTTGCCAAATAGTGTTACAAATGAATCAAGAATCATTTGTTTTTTGAAGAAAGGGTATGTTTATGTGTAGGATCACACAAAGGATAGGTCTGTGGAAGAAGATCAGAGGATCACAACATCATAATTTGTGTTGAAAAATAAATGAAATGAGAGGGATCATAAAATGATAGGGTGACAGAATATAGTGGAGAAAGGAGTGGTTGTAGGAAAACCTTGGTGTCCAATTGATTTACCAGTGCAAGGTGACGAAGGTTTGGTCATGGAGGGTAGTAAAAAGGGTCACTGGGATCCTAAATACAAAAGGGATGACAATTAAAACAATCTAATTATGACTATCTAAAAAAGAAGACAAGTAAAGACATTAATGGTGCAATTTATTTTCATGTTTCTAACAATGTTGTTGTAGGTTCAAGGAAATGGGATAACGAGTTTTTATTAAAATATATGCCTGATGGAAGAAGACAAAGTTGCAGAACTCCATCAAGAAAGCTAGGAGTGAAAAAAAGTCCCCTTAAATTTTGGGGAAAAAGTTATTTTCCACAAGGGGAGTAAAGTGGGGGGGAACCTAACGGCATGAAGGAAATCAAGACACCAAGGAAGCATGAAGGATTCACTCATGGGCTGGATGGACTCAATTTGGATATTTTATATCCTATAATGGTATTTGAATATAATGATGTAAATAAAAATATAAAATTTCCTAATGATCCTAATAGGACCATAGGACCTAATTGTAGATTTAATGGCCCTACGATTTGTAGGAGCCTCAAATGCATTTAGGTAATTTGTATAAGACACATTGATCCTTAAGGGATCATTAATGGAATATAGGATTTAGTTTCTTTATTAAAATAAGGAGTTTTAAATTTGAATTTTCAAATCCTAACAGCTAGTACCAATTACGAGGGAAACATTGTTTAAGGGGTTAAGTGAGTTTGTTAACATGGGAAATTGATTGGGATCGATTGAAAATTTTGATTTACATCATTTATATCCAGGATGTGGCATATGGAAGATACCCAATACAAAGAGGATTTAAATTGAACAAAATCCATCATTGGAAGCAATAAAAATAACTGCATTTTGTAATTTTCTTATGTCAGTTTGATTGTGTTCACTTTAAATGCATTAAAAATAAATTAAGGAACATCAAATTGTTAGTAATAACTGAGAGGGGGGGAGGGGGTGAATCAGTGGCCTCAAAAATTTATCCTTCAAACTTAACCACCAATCAATAAACCTGAGATTATTATGTCCTTACAAGATGCATGCCATGAAATACTTATAATGATTAACTGTCTATCGGTGTTCTCTGTCAATCCTTATTCTTTCTTGATTACTGATAAGTAGTATAACTATTTACCAAAATATAGTAAATAAGTAGAGTATACCGATATATCCTGAATGAATTATGTAAGATACAAAACACTAAAGAAATGAATCATACACACATAACACATGGATTTTATCATGGAAACCTTGTTAAGGGAAAAACCACTAGGACCGGTACCCCAAATTTTCACTCTTCTGAAGTGAGCCCTATTAAGAGCCAACCTTGTTAAAGGTAAGAAACACACTGTTAGGTGTGACCTTGTTAGAGTATTTTATACATAGAGGTTGTCACTTAGTATCAGGCATCTAATGTTGCCATCCTTGAATCAGCTTCTCTCTTAGAATCTCAATAGGCATTGGGCATATCCAATGCTACTTTCATGAATCAACCTTTTTGGCACTCCTTAAGATGTACCTCAATATATAGAAGACTGTTAAGTCCTGCTCTGTTAAGAGACTTGATGATTCAATGGTTAAACTGAAACACTATGACCTATTTCTAATGCAACTTTAAATTATAGACTTTTAGATCTATTTAAGTACATTACCTCTCTGATAAATGTATCAATTCATTTATTTGTGCTTCACACTTTCTTCTCTGTGATGTTGTGCTCACTACTCGTCGGTGTCTACGAAATTTCTTAGCTCTCCTTCAGCTTGATTGATTAGGACTGTATGAAGTTATTCTTCATTAGTTTCTCTTTAGCATCATCTTTCTATTCACTCCCCTTAATCCCATTTTCATGCATTACTAAAATGAATTAATCTTGTCTCTTATATAGACATGATATTCATTGTTTCTTGATTCTTGATTGTTGGCATGAAAAACAATCTGACCAATTAGATTTAAAGCATAACTCATGATTTGTCTCATAGATATCTTCTTTCCAACTATACAAATCAGCTTTAAATCAATCACTTATCTCTGGTCGAATAAAACAAAGTAGACAACTAGTTAAGTTCTTTTTTAGCTTTGCCAGCTAGATATTTTGTCATTTTCTAAACTCTCTATTCCGTCAATCACCTTTGTAGTTAGTTTTCAATGAAAACTAACAGTTCCATTGGTGAGAATCCAATTAGCTTCATGATCTCTGTCCTTTGGGCAACACTGTATTTTCTTCCATTGGGTTACTCTTTTCTTTTCTCATCGGGCATTCTGTGGTTTATCTTTGTCAGGAAACACTATGCTTCCTATCATCAGGTAACACTATGAATGTTCCTCTTTGGTTTTACCAATGGTGTGCACTCCATCGGTGTTGTATGTCACTTAGTGAATACATGACTTTTATGTATTGCTAAAAGCATAACCTTGGTTCTTTTGGTTCTTTGAAGTATTTGGATTTATGTATATGACAGTACAGATGATATCAAGTTGACATCAATGACAATACAAATCATTAACTGATTTAATGCCTTGCATTATCTTCAACTTAACATTATCAAACATTTAATTAGTTACATGTCATCAATCTCTCCCTTTGGCATTGATGGAGACATACTATATTATCACACTATACTATTTCTAATATAATATGAAATACAATAGTTGAGTTTCATCAAACTACCAATCTTTTTGTTTTGATAACTGATAAATGTATGACCATCAGTAAGCTCTATTTTTACCTTAGATTTGATTCTTGTAGCTCTCTTTATATCAATTTCTCTCCCTTGAATGTTCTTCTCTTTTGATATCTTTCTCTCTTGTCTGCAACTCTCCCTTTATATAATCTTTCCATACAATTTCTCTCCCTAATAATATAATCTCTCCCTGTTGGAGTAATGTGCTAATAGATACTTTATCTCCCTTTTCTAGAAGGATGTGATAATATGCATATTTCCTCTCCCTTTGAAAATAATGCAAAAAAAATATCTTAAAAATATCTGACATTCATGTCAAACTATCATTTCTATCCATCCATAATATATTCCTCTAATTTCCCTTATCCATCAGCAATACAACAATATGCTATGGTGCTTGGATTGATATATACCTATTTGTATATAGATGTAGCTTTGAATTTCATCTCTTTTCTTGCATCAATCATGAATGATATTTTGATAATATGTAGGTTGATGCAGCCTTCAGTCATTTTACTGACCAGTAGAAAAGGGTTTGACCCCTAGTCTCTTTCTCAAGTACTCAAATGCATCCTTGGGTAGTGGCTTGGTGAAGATATCGGCCAATTGTTATTTTGATTGCACATACTCAAGTATCACCTCTTTTGCCTTAACTTGTTCTCTCAAATAATGATACATGATGGAAATATGCTTTGTTTTAGCATGCATGACTGGATTTTTGGAAATGTTAATTTCACTTGTATTATCACAATAGATAATTAATGGTTCTAGGATCTTCATATGCATACCTTCCAGTAACTGTTTGATCCATGCAATGTTTGAGCAATGTGTAGCAACAAAAACATACTCTGCTTCTACAGTAGATTGTGAGATGCATCCTTATTTCTTGCTTATCCATGTGACAAGTATGTCACCCATAAAGAATTCTCCTCAAGTTGTTCTCTTCCAGTCATCAATATTTCCAGCCCAATCAGCGTCGGTAAACACCTTAAGTTCAAATTTTCCTTCTCTTATATACCATAATCCATATTCCTTTGTATTCTTTAGATATCTTAAAATTCTTTTCACAGCAGTCATATGTGATTCCCTGGGGTTAGCTAAAAATCTAGCAACAATTCCTACTACATGTGCAATATCTGGTCTAGTGTGTACAACACACATGATTTTTCCAATCATTGATTTGTACAAAGTCTAATTTACCTTTGTTGTCTTTTCCTCCTTTGTCAACTTACATCCAGTAGCCATTAGTGTTCCAACTAGTTTGTATTCTTCCATCTTGAATATTTTCAGGACCTCTTTAATGTATTTAGACTGTGTAATGAAAACACCTTCAAATTGTTGCATGATTTGTAGACCAAGAAAGAACTTGATCTCTCCAAACATAGACATATCAAACTCTTTTCTCATTTCATTAGAAAATTATTTGCATAGCATATCATTTCCTCCAAATATGATGTCATCAACAAATATTTCAGCAATTAAGGTGTTAGCATCAATATCTTCCTTCAAATAAAGATTACTATTTTCACTAGTCCTTACAAATCCAATACTTATAAGATAGGAATGAAGTTGTTCATATCAGGCTCTTGGAGATTGTTTTAATCCATACAAGGCTTTGTAAAGTCTACATAACATGTTTCTTTTTTCTGATCAACAAACCCTTTGTGGTTGTTCAATGTATACTTCTTCTTCAAGTATTCCATTCAGAAATGCAGACTTGACATCCATTTGATATACCTTGAATCCTTTATATACAACATAAGAAAGTAGTATTCTTACACCTTCTAGCCCAGAAATAGGTGCAAAGCTTTCTCCATAGTCAATACCTTCCTCTTGTGCATACCCCTTGCATACTATTCTTGCTTTGTTTCTTGTGACTTCTCCATTCTCATTCAGCTTATTCTTGAATATCCATTTTGTACCGATGACATTCTTGTCATTTGGTCTTGGCACAAGTAACTATGTTTTGTTTTTCTCAATCAAGTCAATCTCATCATTCATAGCACTTATCTATTCTTCATTATCAAGTGTAGCATTGATATATTTTGGCTCAAACTCACAAATTAAACAATTTCAGTTTAAGGACTTACTTCTTCTTCTTGAACCAACTTTATTATCTCCTATGATTTGGATCTCTAGATGGTTCCTTCTTACATATCTTGCAAGTATAGGTTTAACTCTTTGTCTATCATATTGATCATGATTTTTTCCTTCATTTTTTTCTTCATCACCTTGCACATTATTTTGATCATTATCTTGATCATTCATATTTGTAGCCTGACCATCGGTTGCAACATTCTGTTGTTCTAGATTTAAGCATTGTTGCTTGGGAGCTCTACATTGTTGGTAGGATAGGGTGTCAGGTTCCTGATTGTAAGTGAACTTATTATAGTCCTCTAGTTCTTTAGTGAAAGGAAACTAAGTGTGTGAAAAATAGTTCCCTATGCTAAACTCCTAAGAAGAGGATCATGAAAACTTAGAATTAACCCTTAGAAATTATAGAATGATAATACAATAACATGCATACATAGAAAAATGAGAGTGACACAATGATTTAACCTGGGGAAAACCTTTCAGTAAAAAACCCCAGCACTCCAAACCTACACAATGTATTAATCAAAACTATTACTCTTTATAATATACTTGCAATGCAAGATATTTTAAGAGATAATCAACACTTGAAGACAAATTTGGCAGCATAAAATGTTTTAAAAATACCCTAAATTCTCTTCTAATTTGCAACCCTAAAAAATTCTTATATCATGCACTTCCCTTTTTAGGAAAACTTCCAAAAGGCAACCGTAATAGGGTTTTACTATTCTCTGATAAAATAGGAACCCAAACCCCACGACTGTAGAAGAGTGTATAGTACTCAACATGATCAGTTGCCACATGTTTTTTCTTGTCTCCACCCATCATTGAATCTTCCACAATTCACTCTTACAAATATTATTGACCGTCATAGTAATCCATCATAACCATTTCAGTCATGATTACCTTACACATTTTCCAAAGTGTCAACATTTGAAAAATATAAAATGTAAAGAAATATACAAGGTTGAGACACCTTATTCCTAACATTCTCCCACTTGTCAAACACCTTGTAAGAGCCAAAGGAAATAATAGGATTTAATTTTTATAGGCCGAGAGGCCCATAGACTCTGAACACCATCTAAACTTTGTTGTGCCCATAGGTTTTGTCAATGCATCCACAACATTCTCTACCCTATCTATCTTCTCCAAACTTACCTTCCCATCCTCTACCATATCTCTCACAAACTGAAACTGCACATCAATGTGCTTCATTTTGGCATGGAAAGTTGGATTCTTCACAAGGAAAATAGCACTCTAACTGTCGCAAAAAATTATAATCTATCCTACATCAACTCCAACATCCAAACACAGTCTCCTAGGACAAATGACTTCCTTACAAGTATGAGTAGCTACCATGTACTCTTCTTCTGTCATGGACAAAGTGACCACAAGTTGTCGCTTACTCATCCAGCTGATGGCACCACCAAACATAGTGAACACATAGGCACTAGTGGATCTCCTGCTGTCAATGTCACCTACCCAATCTGACTCCACAAACCCATGAATACAAACTGAATGCGGAGCTCCAAAAGAGTTTCCATGATAGCATATGGAATACTCTGATGTACCCTTCAAATATCTGAACACTCTCTTAATTACATCCCAATGAACCTGTCCAGGTTTAGCCATAAACTGACTTAGGACTACCACTGCTTGAGTAATGTGTGGTCTAGTACAAACCATATCATATACATAAGGCTGCCAACTGCACTCGCATTAGGTACTTTTCTCATGTCCTCCACCCGACTAGGAGATTTTGGATAATCATCTATAGATAACTATGTTCCCATAGAAATAGGAGCACACAATGGTCTGCAATATACCATGCTAAACCTGTCCAAAATAGACTTCACATAGTTACTCTGACTCAACCAAAGTTTTCTATTAGATCTATCTCTTATGATTTCTATTCCCAAAATATACCTGGCTGCCCCTAGATCTTTCATCTCAAACTATGTTGACAACTGAGACTTCAAATTAGAAATCATACCCATACCCTTCCCAATAAACAACATATCATCAACATATAATGCAATAATAAGATGGTGATCATTGTAAACTTTGAAATAAACACAATGATCTGATTTTGATCTCAGAAAACCAATCAACAACACAAAGGCATAAAATTTAAGGTACCACATCCTAGGAGATTGTTTCAAACCTTACAAAATTCTTTAATCTATAAAACAAAGACTCTTTACCTTTCTAAAATAGTGCTCAGGCTTTGACATATAGATGTCTTCCTCCAAATCACCATGAAGGAAAGTTGTCTTCACATCCACCTATTCTACCTCTAAATCATATGATGTTGCTAGAGATAACATAAATCTAATGGATGTAAGCTTTGCAATAGGAGAGAATATTTCACCATAATCAATTCCCTCTACCTGTGAATACCCCTTTGCAACCAATCTGGCCTTGTACCTCTTAGCACTGCCATCTACACAGAATTTCTTCTTAAACACCCATTTGCTTCCAACAGGTTTCTATCCTTCAGGCAAAGGTACTAGGTCCCAAGTTTTGTTCCTCTCTAATGAATTCATCTCATCATCCATGGCCTCAATCCAGGAACTTGCATCTTCCATACCTATAGCCTCTTTCACAGATCTAGACTCATTAGTGTTTGTAATCAAGGCATAAGCACAACTGGAATCTAACATAGAAAATCCAAACCTCTCTGGTTGCTTTCTTTCTCTCATGGATCTCCCCAAGGGATAAGGTTGAGGTTTTTCTACCTCTTCTTCTAAATTTTCAAAGCTAATAGAGCTCTCCTAATCATCAGATCCATCATGGTGTCTTTGTTTAGTCTTCTCAAGGGTAAGAGGCAACTGAACAACATCTTCTTTCATTTCTTTTTCATCTGGCTGTAGCACAATAGGAGAAGGTGTTAGATCTCTAAAAATAACATTTCTACTATACAACACCTTACCAATCATAGGATCCCAAAGCTTGTATCCTTTCACACTAACACTGTAGCCCATGAAGATACATTTTACAGCCTTGTTTTCCAAATTAGATATTCTCTCCTTAGGCACATGCACGTAAGCTTCACAACCAAAAACATGAAGATGTCTAACTGAAAGCTTCTTACTAGACCACACCTTCATGGGTGTCTTATCAAAAAGAGCTGATGTAGGAGATTTGTTAACAAGATAGCAAGTAGTGGCCATAGCTTCAGCCCAAAACCTTTGTTCGAGGCTAGCTCCACTAAGCATACTCCTAGCCTTCTCCATCAATGTCCTGTTCATTCTTTTTGCAACTCCATTTTGTTGTGGGGTATAAGGAGTTTTCTTATGCCTATCGATCCCTCATTCTTTACAGAACTGTTCAAACTCTTCTGAACAAAACTCACCACCATTGTCAGTTCTCACACACTTAATTCTTTTACCATTGTGATTCTCTACAAGAGCTTTATATTCCTTGAATCAACTAAAAACTTATGTCTTACTTTTAAGGAAATAAATCCATGTCCTTATACTATAATCATCTATAAAAGATACAAAATATACATATTTGGAGATTGAAGGAACTTTAATAGGACCAAACACATCCAAATGGATAAGATCCAAAATACTAGAAGACTTGTGAGAACTATAGTAAAATTGAACATGATTTTTCTTACCATAAACACAGTGTTCACAGAAGTCAAACTCGAGACTACAATCATTTAACCCCTCAATGATGTTTTTATTTTATAGGGTTCTGACACCCTTCTCACCAATGTGGCCCAATCTCATATGCCACAACATTATCTTTTCTGTAGGAAGTTTTCCTTCCAAAGTGTTAGCACCCTTAGGTACACTTGCTGCACTACCATCAAAACCCATTACCATAGACTTCTTCACTGCTAGATCAGATGGTGGAGATGAAGTGACTACTACTCTCTTCCTTGAGATAGAAGAACTATTGCATTGTGAAGTGCAAGCATCCAACTGAAACATGGTACCACTCCGAGTACCTTTCGCAAGAACTATAGCTCCTCTAATCATCTTGCATCCATCTTTCAAAAAAATAACTTGCACACCTACATCATTCAACATACTTATAGATAATAGGTTTCATGCCAAACCTGGGATGTGCACTACCCTGTTGATCCCCTTTACTCATCCATCAGGGAATCTAATGGTGACTCTTCCTCATCCAACTATCTCTAGGTGAGAATCATCACGTAGGTACACCTTTCTACCATTGAAATCCTCATACTTTAAGAACCAACTTCGATGAGAAGTCATGTGAAAAGAAGCACCTGTGTTAATTAGCCACACATCATCAGATGCATGAGTGGCCAAGGCTATGACAAAAGAATTGCCATCTTCTTGAGATTTTTCAAAATCTGAATCTAGGCTTTTCTTCTTCTTCTTTGGCTCTTTACAGTCCTTACGAAAGTGCCCAGTCTTACCACAGTTCCAACATGTTACCTTAGAATTTCTAGGAGTCTTAGATTTCCCATGGGATTTGGATCTACCCATTTCATACTTATTGTCATAGTTCTTTCCTCTGTCTTTGGATCTACCATGAATAGCAAGGGCCTCCTTGGTTGAATTGGGAGACTTTCTTTGCATCTCTTTAGATAATAGCGAAGAAATGAAATCATCCATTTGGAAAGTGACAATAGTACTCCCAAGGGCCATCACAAGATGGTCCCATGAATCTAGCAAGGAACATAGTAGGGTCATACATCAATCCTCCTCCTCCAACTTGACACCAGTTGATGTCAACTATGTAATCAACATGTTAAACGTATTCAGGTGATCTGCAATGAATCATCCTTCCTCCATTCTCAGAGAATATAAATTCTTTCTCAGGAACAATTTGTTCACCATGGACTTGGCCTAATATAGAGACCCAAGATGTGTCCACAATTTGTTTGCGGTCTTCTCATCGATAACATTCAGGAGAACATAATCTTCTAGACAGAGTCTAATGAGACCCTTAGCTTTCCGATCCTTGAGATTCCAATCTTCTTGAGGCATGTTTACTGGTTTGATATCATTATCAACCACCTCCCATACTTTTGGAAAGTGACAATGCAAGCAATTATTATTTTGTCATTGTTCTCAAACCTTAATTGGTGAGACTATTATTATCTCTTTGAGTACCATATCTATTGTTGATGAAGAAGATTTAACAAGAAAACCAAGTGAATGGTTGAGTTAAGGCAAATAAAATGGTACTTGATCAGTTGGCACTCTGGCAAAGCAATTAGTTTTTTATCTTTAAAAAAAAAAAAATTTGGTTGTTCTGTGTCGAGCAAAGTTTGGCTTGTGTCAAGAAAAGTTGCTTGTGCCGAGAAAAGTTGTTCATGATGAGCAAAGTTGTTCAATGCCGAGAACTTGTGAAATTGCTGAGTGAAAATAGTGATGTTGGCCGACTTACAACAATTGGATTAATGATGAGATTTGAGATCTCTGGCTGACTTAGTTAATTTTATTGAGATATGTAATTTTAATTAAAGATTGATCCACATCATTTAATATATGGGTAACCATAATTAATGCACAGTTTCAAGATTTAATTAGAGCCTACTTTGATAAAGTAAATGTAATGCAAAGATGGAATGATCTATTCGATCTGACCTAACCTAAAATCTACAATCTTGTTTAAGTGGCAAAAGATTTACCTGACCTAGACAGAGAGGTATTTGATAACCTCAAGTGGTTATTCATTGAGAATGCTGAAGTGTGCTGCTGAATGTGTAGTACACGTGTGTGTGCAAGAGGATTGCATAGTTAATTTATTGTCTGGCATGATCTAGCAAAGAAGGCTAAATACAGAAGTAGAGAGTTGCATGTGTGACTGCTTGATAGATTTCCAAGAAAAGTAGAAGGTTGAAATGACAATGTAGGCTATCCAGTAAGTTAACATCAGAGCTGTAATTAGATCTGAATTTGCAAAGTAAGTTGTATGTATCAGATCACAACTGCTGATTACTTTCTAACCATTGTATCAGCTAAAGTCCTTTGACAAGGTTGGCCTAACAGTCATTTGTATAAATCCTCTAACAAGGTGACATTCAGGTGGAATGTTCTAAGTCCTTTAACAAGGAAACTCCTGACAGGGTAATTAAATCCTTTAACCAGGTCACACCTAAAAGTGTGTTATTATAACCTTTAACAGGGTTGGCTCCTCACAGAGCTCACTTCAGAAGAGTGAAAACTTGGTAGCATGTTACTGGTGGTTTTTCCCATATTGGGTTTCCATGTTAAATACTTGTGTCAGCTTATATGAATGATTATGGTTTGATTTACTGTTATGTTCTTATAAGCTAATTACATTAGACAATAAACTGCATGATTAATGTTGTTGACATATGCTACTGCTGCTGAGTAGATCTGAAATACAAAAAGTTTTATTTTCTACATCTAGACCTGAGGATAAAAAATTCACCCCTCCCCTCTCAATTATTCTAAATTCAGTCTAACAATTGGTATCAGAGCATTGGTCTCCTGAAAATAGTTTGAAGGTACTTCGAGCAAAAAGATCAAGATGTATGAGAAGGAGGTTCCTAAGCTGAACAAAGATAACTTCCCTGCATGGCAGAGTTTAATGAAACTACATTTGGCTGGTATTGTAGATGATGATAAGTGACTTATTAAAAATGACTATGTATCACCTACTACTCCTCTCACAGCTGCACAACTAAGAGAAAAGAAAGAGCACAATCAAGCAATGTTTGAGATCACCTCCTCATTGAGCTATTCAGAGTTTGATGATATAAAGAGCTGCACAAATGCAAAGCAGATGTGGGAAAAACTTGCAACTATCTATGGTGGAGACACAAATGTGCTGAGAGCTAAATCAGAAAGTCTAAGAGGTAAGTTTGATGAGATGAAAATGCAAGAAGGTGAAAATGTTAATCAGTATTATGGTAGAATAAAAGAAGTTGTAAATGCCATTAGAGGAGCTAATGGAACAATTGATGAGAACACTATTATAAGCAAGGTACTGAGAAATTTACTTCCTGTATATGCTATTAGAGTTTCTGCAATTCAAGAATTGAGATGTACTCCTAACAATAATCTGAATCTAGAAAATTTGATAGGCAGACTCACTGCATTTGAAATGTCAAATTATGATAACCATAATCCACAAGGGATTGATTCTGCTTTTAGATCACAGCTGGTCCTCAATAAATCTAATAAAGGAAAGAAACATGTGAATAGTGATAGTGAAACTTCTGATGATGATCTTGAAGAACTTGAAGCACTTATGGAAAAAAGGCTATCCAGAGGAAAAGGAAAATACAGAGGTAAACTTCCTATTATTTGTTTTTCATGCAATAAAGTTGGTCATATATCTGCTAGATGTCCTGATAAGAATGAAAAAGATGAAAGAAAGGAAAACACATACAAAGAATACAGAGAGAGAAAGGATGATTGAGACTTCAGGAAATATAAGGATTGCAAAGACAAAGGTAAGAAATCTTGTTATATGGATGAAGAAACTTCTGACAATGATACTAACAATTTTGATGATAATGATATAGAGGTTGTTTATGTTGCAATGAAAGAAGAATCTGATGATGCTGAGAAAATGGCATTAATCTCTTATATGAGTAAAAGTGATCGATGGATCATTGATAGTGGTTGTTCCCATCATATGACTGGTGACAAAGAGAAGTTTGAAACCCTAAACCAATGCAAAGGAGGATATGTAAAATTTGGTAATGATGCACCATGTCTTATCAAAGGTAAAGGATTGATTAACCTGATTGACAAAATCAGATGTGATAATGTGTATTGGGATGATGATATTAAATATAATTCGCTAAGTGTTGCACAGCTAAACACTTATGGTTACAAATTTGAATTACATCATAGAAAACCAAAGATCTATGATTCTACTGGAGAACTTGTTGGAAGTGGTGATCTATGATCAGACTAAAGGTAACTTATTTTATCTGGATTTATCTAAAGAAACATGTTTGTTTGCATAGTACAATGATGTTTGGTTATGGCATAAGAGGTTGTGTCATGTGAACTTTGATAACTTGGTAAGCATAAGTAAATTGAAAAGAGTTAGAGGGCTACCTAAGTTAAAGAAACCTGAGAATGCTATGTGTAAACAATGTCAACTAGGAAAGATGACTAACTCTAGTTTCAAGAGTAAAACACATATATCAGAGGAATTTCTAGAATTAGTCCATACTGATCTTTGTGGTCCTATTGGAGAAACAAGCTACTATGGTGATAGATACTTTATTCTATTTGTTGATGATTATTCAAGGATGATTACTGTAATGTTTCTCAAGGAAAAATCTGATGCATTCTAGTTATTTAAATGGTACTTAGCTAAAGTTGAAAAGGAAATAGGCAAAAGTATGAAATTCTTAAGATCTGATAGAGGTGGAGATTTTATTTCTAATGAGTTTAACGGGTTCTGTAATGACCAAGGCATAAAGAGACAGATTTCCACACCTAGGACTCCTCCACAAAATGGTATTTTTGACTGAAGGAACAAATCTATCATGGACTTGTTGGTGATATTTCTTATTTGGCGGTTCTCCTGGTTCCTTGTCCTTTTTTCTGGTTCTGGCCTATCCATTTCAGTCCCTTCTTGTTCAGTCTGGCTTCAGCTCTGCAAATTTTCATGTTTCAAGTTTAAACCTTGTCCAAATTCACAAAAACCCTAAAAATCCTTCATTTTCCAAGTGTTAAACGATGAAACTAAACCCTAAGTCATGTTGTTATGTTTTCAAGTTACTTTTTCATGTCAGTTTGGGCATGTGTTTTAATTTGAATCGCCTTGTCGCGATACTCTGAGCGCATATTCCAAATGATCTCCCGACTTAGCTTTCCCTTTATGTTGCATAGTCTCCTTATAAAATAGAATATTCCTTCAATATCTCGAGACTTGGCGATTTCACTTAATTCGGGTAGTCGCTTGAACCTCATGTCATAATGCATTGCAGAAGGGACCCACTGCTTAGTCGCGCAATCGCGATGAGTTTTTTGTCATGTTTTTTTGGTTGCACGAGTTAGCGACGAGTTGCTATGAGGGGTCATCGTGCAGTCGCGGTGGATTCATGTCTAGTTCTGTTCTGTGCGTGAGTGCGCGATGAGATGTTTTTATGTGTATCGCGCAGTCGTGATGTCTCATGAATGTCAATCTTTTAGTTGCACGAGTTTGCGACAGGGTCATATTCTAAGCGGTTTCCCACTCGCATAGGTTCTAACTTATGTGTATTTTGCAGTGCAAGTGCGCGATGAGGGCATAAAGTATTAATATGAGGATGCATCACTCAGTCACGCAGGTGTTTTTTAGAGAAAAGTAAAGCTCCACGACAGAGTGACTGAAGGACTATTCAATGTGTCTCTTACTCGCTAATGTTTTCAGATGAAAGGAATACAGCTCATGACTTGGTGACTAAAGGAAAGAATAGATGCTGTCGCACGCTCGTAATCAGTTATCAAGAGAAATTTTCATCTCGCGACTATGCGATGAGGTAAAAAGGGAAGGTGTCACACAGTCGCTAGTAAACAAAGGAGAAAGGAAAATAGCTCGCGACTATGTGGCGAGCCAAATAGAAGATGTCGCGCGCTCACAGTAAATGATAGAATAGTGTTTTCATGCTCACGAGTGGGTGACTAAGTCAAAAAGCAGCTCTCATCACTCAGTCGCACATGAAATAAAAGTTGAAATATTAAGATGGTGAGTATGCGACCAGACAGTGTTTGCAATGAAAAAGTGAATGTCGCTCAGTCGCCGAGGCTCAAGTGGTATGGAAAGTTAGCTCGTGACTATGCGACGAGCTGTCAATGAGGGAAGTGTCGCTTACTCGCATGAATCAAAAAGATAAAAGGAAAAGTGGTGTGAGTATGCGATAGACACGAAATGAAGTTCAAAGTTAATGCATTGCTCACTCGCATGGATCAAAGAGAAAAGTATAAAAGTGGTGCGGGTGTACGACTGACTTGAAATAAGGGTCAAAGACAATGCATCGCTCAGTCGCAAAAGGTAAAAAGTGGAGTAAGACTAGATGGTGACTATGCGATGAGAAATAAAAAGGATGTATCACTCACTCGCAGGGATTTTGTCAAAGGTGAAAATGTAGCTGCAATGTAGACAGAACGCGTGAATTGTTAGAGCTGAAATTGTCAAAGGAGTTGATAGTCCATTCAATGTGCATTCACAATGTTCACCATGTCCAGGGCCCAGGTTATTCAGGATACTGTAGGTGAGCAGAGTTATGGCTGAGATTTCACAAGTGTAGCAAACAGATTTTGATGTGCACGGATTCAATAAAATATTGTATGAAGTCTTTGCAGTAGAGACTAACATCAACAGGTTCCCACTTGATGTACATCGCCGATGCTAGATGGGATAGGCACAAGGGTGCAGGTACTGAGTATTCAAGACTTCAGGTAGCTACCAGACGATGAAGTGAAAAATAGGGAAGTTATGATTACACCCATGAAGGGAGGTCTGTGGCCAGATAGGGAATAAGATTTGATTTCTTTCCAGAAGCCTGATAATGTTGACTAAAGGAACAGGCAATGTCTGCAGACATTAAAGAGTATTGATGACAATTTAATGGAAAGATCAGATATTTTCAAAGGGAAAATGTGATAGATTTCAAGGATGTTTTCAACAGATGAATCAGATTTGATAGAATTTTCAGTGGGAAAAGAAAAGAGATATTTTAAAGACATATCAGATATTTTATCAGACAAGTGGAGTTGAAAATTGACTAATCAGTCAGATATTTTTGAAGAGAATAAAAGATGAATGCAGATCAGATTTGAGATAAGGACAGGTGTTGGATAGACATAGTTTTTAGGGTTTCTTCTTCTTCTATATATGGCTTTCTTCTCTCAGTTGTAAGGGTTCCTTCCCTTTGCTCTGTTTTGGTTTTTTCCTGCAGATGTCCAGAGCAGGTTACCGTTGGTTTGAAGATTTCTATTTGTAAAGCTTGCTTCTTTTTCATTTTTACTTCTTGAGTTTATTGTCTGGATATCTGGAAACAACTTGGATTAATGAGAATACAGTGTAGTTCCTATTCATTATTGTCTTGTCTCTTTTGACTGTGGTTTGTGCTCTAGTATAGTTCATTTG
>MU223775.1:2210785-2220844 GCA_018584345.1 Thuja plicata | reverse complement strand
AACAAAGAAGAAATTTGCAGCATCATGCAAGAAGACAGTAAAGAGATGAATAAAGAAGATGACTGTTGTTCCCTTCACAGTGAACAAATTGCAGAGTTTTTATCTTTTGAGTATCTCAGATATTCAGCAAGTAGAACCTTTGAAGTTTCATATCCAGCACATATCAATTTTGACAAGGAAAATGAATCAGTACATTCTGATTTTGACATATGTGATACTGTTTCTTCTTGCACTCCTTCTTCATTCAGCTCTAATAAGGTTCAGTTTGATTTATCAGATGATGATGTTTTCAGTATGGTTTCAGATTCAGGTGATATAGAATATCCAAGTATAGAGTTGAGTACTGATATAGAAAACAATGTAGATTTTGAATCTTGTTTTGATTTTAAGTCTTCCTTTGAACAATTTGATAGTGGTCAATCAGTGGCTCAAGTTTCAAAAGAAGAAATTCAATGTACTGGTATTTTCCCTCCCACCCACCACTTTTCTTTGAGCTTTTTTAATGATGATGAAATGCAAGATCCTCCTATTTTTGATGCTGAGATTGTTGTTCCATATCCTGAGATGATTGATCATGTTATATCTGATGAATCTCCTAAGTTTGATAATCATTTTCCAAATGATGATCCCTCTCATATTTTACATGGAGATCAAGGTGTGTTTTCTTTTGAGAGGCAAATGATGGATGTGAATGAACCCCATAAGGCTTGCCCAAGCGATATCATGGATATTGAGTGTCCCCCCTTTCAGTTGAATGGTGAGTTTGTCAGTAGTGGTTCACAGCTGAAAGATGATCAGTGTCACAAGTATTTAAGTATGTTTTTATCTAACGACTGTGACACATATATGCCACAAAATTTTTATGATGAAAATCTGCCTAATGTTTATCCAAGCTCCTATGAAGAATATGCAGATTTACTGTCATGTGATGAATTAATACAGAGTGGCAATAATGTTGATCAGCCACATGACAGAAAGAGTTTCAGTTTACCTCCGATATATGGGGATGAAAATCAGATGTTTGACAGAGGTAAGAGTTAATCTTAGTTGTGGGGTTTTGGGTCTCTTGTAGATAATGTACATGTTGCACAGCTACTTTCCCTTTCAGTTGTGTGTTTTCTTTCAGTTAGAGGTTTCCCAATTTTTGAAGAGAGAGAAAGTTTTTGAGTAGTTTTTAGAAAGTTTTTGAGAAGTTTTGAGAAGAGAAAGAGAAAAAAGAAAATCTGATTTTTGACGCTTTTTAGGGTGGTCTGCTACTCCAGAGATCTATGGTTCTCGGTATAAACTTGAATTTAACCATCCTCAGTCAGAGCCATTGTTGGTGATATTTCTTATTTGGCGGTTCTCCTGGTTCCTTGTCCTTTTTTCTGGTTCTGGCCTATCCATTTTAGTCCCTTCTTGTTCAGTCTGGCTTCGGCTCTGTAAATTTTTAGGTTTCAAGTTTAAACCTTGTCCAAATTCACAAAAACCATGAAAATCCTTCATCTTCCAAGTGTTAAATGATGAAACTAAACCCTAAGTCATGTTGTTATGTTTTCAAGTTACTTTTTCATGTCACTTTGGGCATGTGTTTTAATTTGAATCGCCTTGTCGCGATATCCTGAGCGCATATTCCAAATGATCTCCCAACTTAGCTTTCCCTTTATGTCACATAGTCTCCTTATAAAATAGAATATTCCTTCAATATCTCGAGACTTGGTGATTTCACTTAAGTCGGGTAGTCGCTTGAACCTCATGTCATAATGCATTGCAGAAGGGACCCACTGCTTAGTCGCGCAGTCGTGATGAGTTTTTTATCATGTTTTTTTGGTTCCGCGAGTTAGCGATGAGTTGCTATGAGGGGTCATCACGCAGTCGCGGTGGATTCATGTCTAGTTCTATTCTGTGCGTGAGTGCGTGATGAGATGTTTTTATGTGTATCGCGCAGTTGCGATGTCTCATGAATGTCAATCTTTTAGTTGCGCGAGTTTGTGACAGGGTCATATTATAAGCGGTCGCCCACTCGCATAGGTTCTAACTTATGTGTATTTTGTAGTGCGAGTGCGCGACGAGGGCATAAAGTATTAATATGAGGATGCATCGCTCAGTCGCGCAGGTGTTTTTTAGAGAAAATTAAAGCTCCGCGATAGAGCGACTGAAGGATTGTTCAATGTGTCGCTTACTTGCTAATGTTTTTAGATAAAAGGAATACAGCTCATGACTTGGAAACTAAAGGAAAGAATAGATGTTGTCGCACACTCACAATCAGTTATAAAGATAAATTTTTAGCTCGCGACTATACGATGAGGTAAAAAGGGAAGGTGTCGCACAGTCGCCAGTAAACAAAGGAGAAAGGAAAATAGCTCGCGACTATGCAGCGAGCCAAATAGAAGATGTCGCGCACTCACAATAAATGACAGAATAGTGTTTTCATGCTCGCGAGTGGGCGACCAAGTCAAAAAGAAGCTCTCATCGCTCAGTCGCACATGAAATAAAAGTTGAAATATTAAGATGGCGAGTATGTGACCAGACAGTGTTTGCAATGAAAAAGTGAATGTCGCTCAGTCGTCGAGGCTCAAGTGGTATGGAAAGTTAGCTCACGACTATGCGACGAGCTGTCAGTGAGGGAAGTGTCGCTTACTCGCAGGAATCAAAAAGATAAAGGGAAAAGTGGTGCGATTATGCGACAAACACAAAATGAAGTTCAAAGTTAATGCATCGCTCACTCGCATGGATCAAAGAGAAAAGTATAAAAGTGACACGGGTGTGTGACTGACATGAAATAAGGGTCAAAGACAATGCATCGCTCAGTTGCAAAAGGTAAAAAGTGGAGTAAGACTGGACGGTGACTATGCGATGAGAAATAAAAAGGATGTATCGCTCACTCACGGGGATTTTTCCAAAGGTGAAAATGTAGCTTCAATGCACACAGAACGCATGAACTGTTGGAGCTGAAATTGTCAAAGGAGTTGATAGTGCATTCAATGTGCATTCACCATATTCACCGTGTCCAGGGCCCAGGTTATTCAGGATACTATAGGTGAGCAGAGTTATGGCTAAGATTTCACAAGTGTAGCAAATAGATTTTGATGTGCATGGATTCAATAAAATATTGTATGAATTCTTTGCAGCAAAGACTAACATCAACAGGTTCCCACTTGATGTACATCACCGATGCTAGATGGGACAGGCACAAGGGTGTAAGTACTGAGTATTCAAGACTTCAGGTAGCTACCAGACGATGAAGTGAAAGCTAGGGAAGTTATGATTACACCCATGAAGGGAGTTCTGTGGCCAGATAGGGAATAAGATTTGATTTCTTTCCAGAAGCCTGATAATGTTGAATAAAGGAACAGGCAATGTCTGCAGACATTAAAGAGTATTGATGACAATTTAATGGAAAGATCAGATATTTTCAAAGGGAAAATGTGACAGATTTCAAGGATGTTTTCAACAGATGAATCAGATTTGATAGACTTTTCAGTGGGAAAAGAAAAGAGATATTTTAAAGACATATCAGATATTTTCTCAGACAAGTGGAGTTGAAAATTGACTAATCAGTCAGATATTTTTGAAGAGAATAAAAGATGAATGTAGATCAGATTTGAGAGAAGGACAGGTGTTGGATAGACATTGTTTTTAGGGTTTCTCCTTCTTCTATATTTGGCTTTCTTCTCTCAGTTATAAGGGTTCCTTCCCTCTACTCTGTTTTGGTTTTTTCCTGCAGATGTCCAGAGCAGGTTACCATTGGTTTGAAGATTTCTATTTGTAAAGCTTGTTTCTTTTTCATGTTTACTTCTTGAGTTTATTGTCTGGATATCTGGAAACAACTTGGATTAATGAGAATATAGTGCAATTCCTATTCATTATTGTCTTGTCTCTTTTGACTGTGGTTTGTGCTCTAGTATAGTTCATTTGTAAGGCATCTGAAATATACCTGCTACAAGGTAGTGTGTCTAATCATTTGTGAGTCTTTCTCAAGGAGAGAGTTAAATTTTGTAAATGATTTCAGAGAGCAGGACATGGTTGTGAAGATCTGATGAAGAAGTATTGAGTTGAGTAGATTGTTTGTAAGGCATTCGATCTGGATTGCATGAAGTTTGTAAGGCATCCTTCAGTATTTTATTAGTTTCTTATTGTTGACATATGTTTTCATTGACTCTTTGCCCAAGGGATAGGCACTGATCTAGAGTTTACTGAGAAATTTTTTTCTCCATTCAGTCATACACAAATTAATCAAAATATTCTTGTTACTAAGAACAAATGAGCTAAACTCATAAGAATTTGTATCAGCAGGATACTATTCCGTTTGTTGATTCCTTAGAGAGAGAATCAAAAGGTTAGCCTTCCTTGAGTTTAAACTCATAAAAAGAAGAAGGATAAGCATCCTTATACCACTGTTATTTGTTATTACAGTCATAAGTATTTCCCTGTCAAGCTCTGTTTTAGAATTGTTTCCAGCCATCTGAAGAGTGGTATCTTGTTGATATAATCAGAAATATAATGACATAACAGTGAAGACCCAATCCACCATTTGAGGTTTACTTGAAACATAGTGAACTATCTAGGTAATACCTGCCTAAGTATGTGGAGCTCAAAAATGAAGAAGGATATTATCCAATCCTTAGCAATTAGCCTTTCTCGTCATAAAAGAGTTTTCATTCAAGTATAATCAGTATACTATCATTCTAAGGTTGAGGTACAAGAAAAAGTGCTAACAGGACTATGCTAGAACACTAATGATGGAGAAAAATGTTGCACAAAAATACTGGAAAGAAGTTGTAAGTACTGTAATCTATACACTGAATAGAGTTCAAGTCAAGAAAGGTACAAATGCTACACCTTATGAACTTTGGTATGGTTATGCACCTAGTGTAAAGTACTTTAAAGTATTTGGAAGAAAATGTTTTATAATAAAAGACAACAGAAATGGAAAACTTGATGCTAAAGGTGAATAAGGCATATTCCTTGGTTATTCAATGAAAAGAAAAGCATACAAATGTTTGAATTCTAATACTAACAAAGTTGTTGAAAGTGAAAATGTAAGAATTGACGAGTTTGTAGAAAGAAATGAAGCTAAAAGTACATAAGAACCTGAAAGCTATAGATCATTCATATATCTGGATGAAGAAGATTCTAATTCACTACGTAAGACTACTGTTGAACAACAACATGCACCTGCCGAGTCATAGAGTGGAGTTGCCGAGAAACTGGAAGTAAATGCTGAGCTATCTAATGGAGATGTCAAGTCATAGAATCAACCATAACTAAATACAGATGATGAACCTAAAGCAAGGACTGAGCCTACTCTAGCAAAATATGTGAGAAGAAATCACAATTCTAATCAAATCATTGGATCAAAGGATTTTGTTGTTATGACATGAAGTAAGTTTTAAAAATGGCACATGTTTGTTATGTGAACTTGAGCCCAAAACAATGAATGATGCTTTAGAAAATGAAGATTGGATACAAGAAATGAATGAGGAAATTGAACAAATTGAGAAGAACAAAACTTGGAAACTTGTACTTATGCTGAAAGATAAAAATGTAATTGGCACAAAGTGGGTATTCAGGAATAAGCTGAATGAACATGGAGATGTGACAAGAAACAAAGCTAGACTGGTATGCAAGGGTTATGCATAGGAGGAAGGAATTGACTATGGTGAAAATTTCACCCCAGTTGCAAGATTGGAAGGTGTCAGAACCTTACTTGCATATGCAGGCTATAAAGCATTCAAAGTTTATCAGATGGATGTAAAATCTGCATTTTGTCAATGGTATCTTAGAAGAAGAAGTGTATATTGAGCAAGCTGATGGTTTTGTTGACCCAAACAAAAGGGATATGGTTTGCAAACTACACAAATCATTATATGGACTGAAGCAAGCACCAAGAGCATGGTATGAGAGATTACAAAATTATCTAATCAAGATTGGATTTGCAAGAACCAATGACAACAACAACCTATACTTAAAGATAGAGCAAAGCAAAGGTACATTATTAGCTGAGATTTTTGTAGATGACATCATATTTAGTGGACAAGATGTGTTATGCCAAAAATTTGCAACAGAGATGTAAACTGAGTTTGAGATGTCTATGTTTGGTGAAATAAAATTCTTTGTTGGCTTATAAATTTATCAAATGAAGAATGGTATCTATATCACTCAATCTAAATATATCAAAGAGATACTAAAAACTTTTGGAATGGAAGAGTCTAAACTAGTGAGTACACCCATGGCTACTAGACAAAAGTTGACAAAAGATGATGACACAAAAGAAGTGAACCAAACACTCTACAGATCAATGATTGGAAAACTATAGTATGTTGTACACAGTAGACCTGATATTGCCCTAGCTATTGGAATTGTTGCAAGATTTTCTGATAACTCCAAGGAAAATCACATGATGGAAGTAAAAAGGATTCTAAGATATTTGAAAGGAACTGATGACTATGGTCTATAATACAAAAAGAATGACAAATTTGAACTTAGAGTTTACATTGACTCTGAATGGGCTAGAAATGTTGATGATAGAAAAATAACTACTGGTGGAGCATTTCTTTTAGGATAATATTGATCTCCTGGACATGCAAGAAACAAAATTGAACCTCACAATCTATAGTTGAAGCCGAGTATGTGACAGCAATAGTTAACTATTCTAAAATTATGTGGTTGAAGATACTACTGAAAGGTATGAAGGAAGAAATCACTGACCCAGTTGTCATATATTGTGATAACACGAGTGTTATTAATATTTCTAAAAATCCTGTTATGCACTCAAATAAAAAACATATAGCTATCAAGTATCATTACTTGAGGGAGCTAGTTTAGAATAAAGAAGTGAGACAAGATTATGTGAACACTAAAGAGCAATTAGCAAACATATTCACAAAAGCACTACCCAAGGATGCTCATGAGTATCTATTAGGTAAAATGGGGGTGATTCCCCTAACTAAGGCTAATTAAGTTTTGTATTCTACTGTTGCATCAAATATTACATTCAGAATACTTGACACATTGATGCACTGTTAGTCACACTTTAGGATGCTGGCTAAAGTTGTGAAGTTGGACAAGGACAAAAAATAAAATCAGTCATAAACAAGATGACAGGATTAGCTTGATACTGAAGATCTACACGATAAAGATATCGACGTCTTTGCCATTGTTGTCAAAGAGGGAGAGATTACCTATAAAGAGGCAGAGATTACATAAAGGAATAGGGAGAGATTACATAAAGGAAAGAGGGAAAGACATATTACCTATATAGAGGCAAAAGTTACTACTTAAAACATTGAAGTGATTACCTACTTAGAGGGAGTCTACAGATGATTAGACATAGATGATTACAGTGTGATTACAAACACAGAGGGAAATGTTTTAAAGATAAGAATCAGAATGAAGCTAAAGACATTAATGAAGATTCATTCATATCAAGGAACACAAGTGAATTTTTGGATTGTATGGTAATGTGAGGCCTCACCTCTAACCCCATCGTAGTTTTTCAGTTTTCTACTTATGATAGATTTAATATATGATACTTTACTTTTGATGCACTATAGACATTATGGACTTTATGCTTTATGCCACGGATTTGAGTATTTTGGATGTATGGACACATGATGCTTTATGATGCACCTTAAGGACTATATTATGTTTTCTATTATGGACATTTATTCTGAGACTATTGATTTGGAAACTCATTATGATTATGTTATGGTCATTTGATATAGATATTGAATTTTGATTTCTTGGAATGTGAATTTTACCTTATGATAAATGCTTATAATGAGAATTATGTAATATTCTGATCTTTAGTAATAAACTAAGTATGTTGATGTTTTCCTTAAATTCTGAATATTATTTATTTCTTATGATGTATATTTATTTCCTTAGACTACTGATATTTGAATTGAGTGTGCAGGTAAGAAACCATGGTAGTTTATTTGGGGAACCAAACAAAGGGAAATTTGAACTCAGTTTGAATCAAGGTTGTGTCTAATGAAAGACAAGACCTCGTTGTTTCGTAATTTTATTCGTAAACGTATTTGGATGATTGTGGAAGTATAATCTTTAAATGTAATTCTTATTTCTTGTAAGTATTGCCTAAGTGGATATGACATGGCCTAGTGATGTGTAAATGTTGTGTGTGTCATTTGACACTTGTGTTTTGTACTTAAGGCCATGACTTGTCAACTTGGGAATGGTTGTCAACCTACCTAGATTAGTACATTAGTAAATCCCCATAAGCATACCTTGGTTTCTGAGATGGGAGTGTGGTCATCTCAATGGAATTTCGAAATTACTCTTGGAGTAGAATTTTAGAGGGGTTGTGAAGTGTCCAAGGGTGTGTTGGGGTCATTTTTAGGTAGCCCACTTGTTATACCAATAGTTAAGGGACATTTTAACCCTAGGATAGCCCCTAGTTGACTATGTGACCCTTCAAAAAAGTTGATTTCCCAAGTTGGACGAAAATAAACTCTTGTGAGGCTTGACTTGGATAGACCACCATTCCTTATTTGTGTTAAGACATAATTCACGTTTTTGAAGCTTCCTTCTTTAGTTCCATTTTGGTAAGGTGTAAGAGTTTAGGGAAGAGGGACCAATTAGAGAACTTTTGTTCTCCCCATGAGCTTTCTAGTGGCTTTTTAGTGGGAACTCTCCAAGTTGGAGAGTTTGAACACCCACTCCCTATCTTAGGGACATAGCTACAGTTGGTGATCTTGAAAGGAGGGATTTGGTGAAAAAGGGCGCTCTTCTACAAATTTCTTCCTTAAGCTTGGATTCTAGGTTGGTGGACTTGAGTTACTCTTTCTTGTGTAATCTTATATGCTCTTGTCAATGAGTGTTGTTATGTTTTATGGGATTGTTGGGAGCCATGAATCTTATTTGTTTATGTAATACTTGATGTTGTTTCAATGCTTTTCATTTTGTTCTCCTTGTATGTTTTCTTTATGGGAGTATCAAGACTCACTCACCCTTGGGAGGGAAGAGTATTCTTGGGGGTGGATGTGTTATGACAGCCCTCGGTGTAGAGTCTCTCCTCAAGGAGGAGAGGGAAAAAAGTATGGAGTATGGGCTCCATGAAGCCTCCCTCATTATTGCTTCTTTTGGGGTCATAAAGGTATGAAGTTGTATATTTGCAAATGTGAAAGCGAGTGTTTTGGACAGCCATGTGACGGCTGAGATTTTTATGTTTTGGGTTGGCCTTCTCCCTTGGGTACTTGGTCCACTTCACCCCAAGTAGGATCTTTGATTGATCCATTGTGTAAGCCTTTGGGAAATGGGAGTTTTATGTAAATTTTGCATGTTCTTTGTTTGTTGATAATGTATGAATGTTTCCCCATCTTTGTTTGGTTCTCCAAGCTCAGGGGTGGCCTCACAAGAGGCCTAAGTTGGGTGGAGAGTAGCCCCATGGTTTCAAGTTTCCCTTGTTCTTATTTTGTAATGCAGATTTGAAGGATTGAAGTCACATTAAAGTTGGAAAGAGCTTAGAAGAAAAGAAAATATAGTTGATAGTTTCTCAACATCATGTTATCTTTATGTAAATGCTATGAGGCTTATTTTAGCCATGTAACAAAGAAAATGAGTACATTGTAAAGAACCTTAAGGGCTAAAAGTTACTCTACTTGTTAGTAGGAAGAAGCCATTTATGTAAAAGACTTTTGATAGCTTTTAAGAAGGAAATGTATTTGAAAATCTCTAGTTGTCACTATTTCAACTTTCTTTAAATAAAAAAAAGGGGGTTTATAGATAGCTTTCATGCATAAATTTTTAAGCTTTTATTTAGCTACTTTCTTATAAGCCCAAAGTTCCTATAAAATGCTTATGCATAAATTTGATGTTATATTCCTTCAAAAGATTGACTATTTTACTATAGAAAAGAAATTTTGAAAGTTGGATAAAATATTAACAATACTATATTTACCTTTCAAACATTTTACATGTATTACAACTTAGATAGATTAAAAGAAATGTACGTATATAGGAATGCATATCAACTCTATCTCTTAATGTTTGTTCTTTTACTATGTCTATCATATTTCCAATCAGTTAGTTAAAATAAAAAGAGAGATTATATATATA
>MU223775.1:2187052-2207916 GCA_018584345.1 Thuja plicata | reverse complement strand
GATTGATCCATGTCATTTAATGTATGGGTAACCATAATTAATGCATGGTTTCAAGATTTAATTAGAGACTACTTTGGAGAAGTAAATGTAATGCAAAGATGGAATGATCCATTGGATTTGACCTAACTTAAGATCTATGATCTTGTTTAAGTGGCAAAAGATTTATCTGACCTAGACAGAGAGGTATATGATACCCACAAGGGGTTATTCATTGAGAATGCTGAAGTGTGCTGCTGAATGTGTAGTACATGTGTGTGTGCAAGAGGATTGCATAGTTGATTTATTGTTTGGCATGATCTAGTAGAGAAGGCTGAATATAGAATTAGAGAGTTTCATGTGTGATTGCTTGATGGATTTCCAAGTAGATCAGAAGGTTGAAATTATAATGCAAACTATCCAGTAGTTAACATCAGAGCTATAATTGGATCTAAATTTGCAAAGTAGGTTGTATGTATCAGATCACAACTGCTGATTACTTTCTAACCATTGTATCAGTTAAAATCCTTTAACAAGGTTGACCTGACAGTCATTTTTATAAATCCTCTATAAGGTGACATTTAGGTAAAATGTTCTAAGTCCTCTAACAAGTCCACTTCTGATAGGGTGATTAAATCCTTTAACTAGGTCAAACCTAACAGTGTGTTATTGTAACCTTTAATAGGGTTGGCTCCTCACAGAACTCACTTCAGAAGAGTGAAAACTTTGTAGCATGTTACTGGTGGTTTTTCTCATATTGGGTTTCCACGTTAAATACTTGTGTCAACTTGTATGAATGTTTATGGTTTTCTTTACTGTTATGTTCCTATAAGATAATTACATTAGACACTAAACTACATGTTTAAAGTTGTTGACATTTGCTACTACTGCTGAGTAGATCTGAAATACAAAAAGTTTTATTTGCTACATCTAGACCTGAGGATAAATGATTCACCCCTCCCCTCTTAGTTATTCTAAATTCATTCTAACACATACATCATAGTCTACGAGCATGTCTTCCATCTTGAGTTTCCACAACTCAAAGTTTGTGCCATTGAACTTTTCCACTTCCATTCTATGGTATAAAGAACCTGCCATCTCTTCCTGCAATAAGGTTATGAATACTTTGCAACATTACTCCCAATGAATTAGAGATTAGCTTAAAAAACCTGTACCCTAACAAATGGAACCAAAACAAGCTAGGCTCTGATACCAATTGAAAGGAAACTAAGGTGCGTAAAATAGTTCCCTACACTAAACTCTTGAGAAGAGGATCTTGCAAATTCAGATTTAACCCTTAGAAATTACAGAATGATAATATAATAACATGCATACATAGAAAAATGAGAATGAGACAATGATTTAACCTAGGGAAAACCTTTTGGTTAAAAACCCCAACACTTCAAAACCTTCACAATATATTAATCAAAACTATTACTGTTTAGAGTACACTTGCAATGCAAGTTCTTTCAGGAGATAATCAACACTTGAAGACAAATTCAGCAACATAAAAATGTTCCAACAATACACTAACTTCTCTTCTTATTTTCAACCCTAAAAAATTCTTATATCATGCGCTTCCCTTTGTAGGGAAACATTCGAAAGGTAGCCATATTAGGGTTTTACCATTCTCTAAGAAAATAGGAAACCGAACCCCATGGTTGCAAAAGAGTGTATAGTATTTAACATGACCAGTTGCCATATGTATTGGATGTCTTCACCCATCATCAAATCTTACACAATTAGCTCTTACAAATATTAATGACTGTCATAGGAATCCGTCATAATCATTTCAGTCATGATTACCGTACACATTGTCCAAAGTGTCGACATTTGAAAAATATCAAATGTAAGTAAATATACAAGGTTGTGACACCTTATTCCTAACATATAGTGCTTTCTTATTCGTTCTTCTTTGCAAATTCATCTATCTTTACATTTACACTTTCAATAATTTTGTTAGAGGCTTTGTTTAGACATAATACCCTAGAAAAATTCCTTCATCACTCTTGGAGTCAAGTTTTCCATTTCTATCATCTTTTAAGATACAACATTGACTTCCAAAATTTTTGAAATAACTTACATTGGGTGTGTATCCATACCATAGCTTATAAGGTATCTTTTCAGTGTCTTTCTTCAATTGTACTCAGTTCAAAGTGTAAATAGAAGTACTGGCAGCTTCCCTCTAGAAGATTTGGGTGATGCATTTATGTATTATCAGTGTCCTTGCACAGTCAACTATGGATCTATTCTTTCTTTCAGCAATTTCATTCTGTTGTGGTGTCCTTGGTGCAGAGACCTATCTTTTGATTCTATGCTCATTACAAAAGTTAGTGAATTCATTTGATATAAATTCTCCTCCTTTATCTGATCTCAAACATTTTAGATCCTTACCACTTTATTTTTCTACCATAGCCTTCTACCATTTAAACATCTTAAATGCTTCTAATTTATCTTTTAGAAACATAACTGTCATCATTCTAGAGTAATCATCAACAAAGAGAATTAAATATCTATCTCCATAGTAACTCTTTGTCCTCATAGGTCCACATAAATCAGTATGGACTAATTCTAAAATTTCATCAGATGTATGGATTTTTCTTTTGAAACTAGACTTTGTCATTTTTCCTTTTTGACAATTCTTACACATAACATTTTTGATCTTGGTCATCGTCAGTAAGCCTCTGACATTTCCCTTTTTGCTAATCTTTATCATGTTGTCAAAGTTCACATGACACATTCTTTTGTGCCATAACTATACATCTTCATTTTTTTCAATCAAACAAGTGGAGTCAGTATCATTCAGATAGAATAAGTTACCTTTTGCCTGCTCACCGATACCAATCAGATTTCCAGATTTGTTGAAGATCTTTGCCTTCTTATTTTCAAATGCTACTTTGTGACCTGAATTATTCAACTAAGAAACATTCAATAGATCATAATTCAATCCATTTACCCAATAGTCATTCTCACATTTTATCTCGTTATTCAACATTATTGTTCCTCTACCTTCAACTGGACAAGGTGTGTCATTACCCATTCTTACTGAACCACCTTTATAGTATTCAAATGTCTCAAAATTTTGTTTATCACCAGTCATATGGTGAGTGCAGCCACTATCTATGGTCCAAACATCATTTTTGCTAATTTTAGATATGAGATTTGTTTCTACATACCTTTCTTCATCATGATCTGAATCATCTTTTACAGCCATAAATACCATCTCGATGTCTTCATCATATTTGGTGTTAGTATCATCATCCTTAAATTTTTCTAGGTAACTAACCTTATTTTATTTGTCCTTATAGTCTCGGTATCTCTTCTTTTTTATTATCGATAGCTTCTATAATCACCTCTGTCAGATTTATTCTCAAAAGATATGTCATTACTTCAGTCATCTTTTCTTCTGTTAGTACATCTTGTAGCAAATTATCCAATCTCTTTGCAATTAAAAAAAACAAGTGGTAATTTACCTCTGTATTTACCTTTGCCTTTCTACATTCTTCTAGCCATAAGTTCTTAAATTTCATCAAGATCATCTTCTTCATTTTGACTATCACTATCTTTTATCATAGTGTTTTTGTGACTTGATTTACTTATTCTCATAGAAGTTTTGAACGCAGACTCTATGTTTGGTAATACACTATTATCAAAGTTATTCATCTCAAATGAAATCATTCTTCCAAATAAATTGTCTAGAGTAACATTGCTATTTTCTATTGCTCTCATTTCTTGAATGCCAGATACTCTAATAGCATAAGTAGGCAGTAAGGTTCTTAGAATTTAACTTACCACTGTATCTTCTTCTAGTACACCTCCAAATCCTCGGATAGCATTGAATACCTCTTTGATGCTTGTGTTGTACTGGGTGATGTTTTCATCTTCTTTCAATTTGAGATCATCAAACTTTCCTCTAAGGATTTTTGCCTTGGCTCTTAAAACATTTTTTGTCACCACCATGTACAAGCTTCAATCTGTCCCAAATTTTCTTTGTTGTTTTGCATTCTTTGACATCTTGAAATTCAACATCGGAGATTGAGGAAGCAAGCTCTATCATCATGTTATTGTGTTCACGATTCTCTCTCATTTATTCAACTGTTGGTGCTCCTGTGGGAAACACATATTCATTTTCTAGGAATTGAATAACATCATTACCACTACCTGATAAGTGGAGTCTTATCCTGATCTTCCATGAAGAAAAATTATCTTTGATCAACTTGGGCACATCTCGTATGTTCTTCTTGTGATCATTGGCTTAGGTATTCAAACCTTCCTTCTAAGAACACTAACTCTGATACCAATTGTTAGTAATAACTAAGAGGGGGCGAAGGGGTGAATCAGTGGCCTCAAAAATTTATCCTTCAAACTTAACCACTAATTAATAAACCTTAGATTATTATGTCCCTACAAGACGCATGTCATGAAATACTCATAATGATTAACTCTCTGTCGGTGTTCTTTGTCAATCCTTATTCTTTCTTGATTAATGATAAGCAGTATAACTATTTACCAAAATATAGTAAATAAGCAGAGTATACCGATATATCCTGAATGAATTATGTAAGATACAAAATAGTAAATAAATGAATCATACACACATAACACATGGATTTTACTGTGGAAACCCTATTAATGGAAAAACCACCTAGACCGGTACCCCAAATTTTCACTCTTCTGAAGTGAGCTCTCTTAAGAGCCAACCCTATTAAAGGTTACAAATACATTGTTAGGTGTGACCTTGTTAGAGGATTTTATACATAGAGGTTGTCACTTAGTATCAGGCATCTAATGCTGCCATCCTTGAATCAGCCTCTCTGTTAGATAGTCAATAGGCATCGGGCATATCCAATTCTACTTTCATGAATCAACCTTTTTGGCACTCTTGAGATTTACCTCAATATATAGAAGACTATTAAGTCCTTCTCTCTTAAGAGACTTGATGCTTCAATGGTTAAACTGAAACACTATGACCTATTTCTAATGCAACTTTGAATTGAAATTTTTTAGATATATTTAAGTACATTACCTCACTGATCAATGTATCAATTCAATTATTTGTGCTCCACACTTTCTTCTTTGTGATGCTGTGCTCATAGCTCGTCAGTGTCTACAGAATTCCTTAGCTCTCCTTTAGCTTGATTGATCCGGACTGTATGAAGTTATTCTTCATCAGTTTCTCTTCAACATCCTCTTTCTATAAACTCCCCTTAATCCCCTTTTCATGTATTACGAAAATGAATTATGCTTGTCTCTTATATAGACATGATATTCATTGTTTATTGATTCTTGATTCTTGGCGTGGAAAGCAATCCAACCAATTAGATTTAAAGCATAAGTCCTGATTTGTCTCATAGATATTTTCTTGCCAACTATACAAATCAGCTTTAAATCAATCACTTATCTCTGGTCAAATAAAACAAAGTAGATAACTAGTTAAGTGCTTATTTAGCTCTGCCAGCTAGATATTTTGTCATTTTCTGAACTCTCTGTTCCGTCGGTCACCTTTGATGTTAGTTATCAGTGACAACTAACAGTTCCATCGGTGATAGCTGATAGTTTCATTGATGAGACTCTAGTTAGCTTCGTGATCTATGTTCGTCAGGAAACACTGTATTTTCTTCCATTGGGTAACTCTTTGCTTTTCTCAACAGGCATTTTGTGGTTTTTCTTTGTCGGGAAACACTATGCTTCCTATTTTTGGGTAACATTGTGACTGTTCCTCTTTTCTTTTACCGATGGTGTGCACTTCTTCGGTGTTTTTTTTCACTTAGTTAATACATGACTTTTATGTATTGCTAAAAGCATAACCTTGGTTCTTTTGGTTCTCTAAAGTCTTTGGCTTTATGTATTTGACTGTATAGATGATATCAAGTTGACATCAATGAAAATACAAATCATTAATTGATTTAATGCCTTGCATTATTTTCAACTTAACATTATCAAACATTTAATCAGTTACATGTCATCAGAAATATATATATTTTTAAAGCATTTTAGATGTTTTCAGGTCCCATTTTGTTTTGATTGCTCACTGTATTCGCTGACAGGCTCAATAATATACAACTTTAGTAACAATTTTGATTATTTAAAATGGATTAATGGTCATTCCATGAAGTAAAATGAGTTATTCTCATGGAATGTCCTTATTATAGTATGTATAATATACTTATAACCCTCTAATATGCAGATAATTGGAGATAGTTTATGATCACTATGAATGCTTAGTTGAAGAGAAACTAGGTTGGAGGCTAAGGTGTAAAAGTAGGAGATATTCTCAAAGGAGGGAACCTCTTTATGTTTCAATCCATTAGGGTATTTTATTTGAATTAAGAAACAACCATTTTTTGGATTGGATTGAGGTTGGAGGATCAACATTGAGCAGACCCTAGTTTTAAGGGTTTTTAAGGAGGAATTTGGGCCTTTGGTATGTGGAAGGCCAATAGAATACAATTGGTTGTATTCCACTTTAATTAAATACATTTAAAAACTCTATTGAAAGATACAAGTTCACAGGTTGAGTATTCAATAGGGTATCTTTGTAGAAGTGGGGTAATTGGCTGTTAAAACTAGTCATAGTTGGGTAAGAGGATGATTTGTTCCAAAACACTTGATACTCATTTTAGGATATGTGATAAATAATTTTAATGGGTTTTTGAATCCATAATCTATTTTTGGATTATTTTGGAAATTGTTTGTGAAGAGTCAGGAAAACACTCATTCTAGACCTACAAGGGATTTAAGCCTTTTTAGGACAGTTTTGGTGTTTTCCAATAATTTGGGCACATAGAACTTTTAAAGTGGGTTTTCTTTGTTGTATTGGAAAATTGGTGACCCTTAGAGCCATATAAAACCCTAGGGAGGGTTGAGTTCCTTAGTTGACACATTTGATTCATTTGGAGAATTGGGGAACAATGTGAATTGACATATCCTTAATGGATTTTTGACAAGTTGTTTATCAGAAGTTGATAATTCCCATTTCTCTCTATCAATATATACTATTGTGGCTAGAGAACCACCATTCCCCTCCTCCTTCTTAGTGACCTTAATTAGGCCAGATAGTGCTCATAATATGCTATTTTTGATTAAATATGAATTTTTGCTTTAGTTTGTTTGTTGATATTTTTATTATCTTGCTTACCAACAAAGCAAAAATAATAATTTATTTTTGGGATACTTAGCCAAAAAAAATTTATAGTCCTATTTACATCAAGGATAAGTCATTACTTATTTTAACTAAAGGTTTACTAATTTCGCCTCTCTTGAATTTTATTTTTTTGTGAATTGATTATTTTTATGTTTGGTTTTAAGTTTATTTATTGAGTTTGTTTATTGTTGAAAAATGTTTTCAAACTATTTTTGTGATGTGACCACTGTAAAATGTCATACCCGAGAAGGGTTCGTAACAAGTCGTATGAGGGAGAAGATGCAATGTGGAATTTACTTTTATATGGGATTCTTAAATAGAAGGTCCCCATGACACCATCCTATTCTATGTCATCAGTATTATGGATGACCATCCTCATAAGCCCTTGTGTGTTTTGTGATGTTTAAGAGTATTGTATAAGCCTTGCCTAAGTAGAAACTGAAATTTTACTCAAACAATGTGAAGATGTAAATGGACATAATGGGAAGTAATTACAAACCATGATATTAAGATGTGATGGTCATTTTAATTAGCTTGATCACAAATCAATAGGCAATAAAATTGCAAGGTTAAAGAGCTATAAACATGTAGAGTAATGCTTAAGGTACAAGTGATTTATTCTCTATTCATAAGAAATCCAAGTATCAAATATACGTGCATGCATCTATACTTCAAGAAATGAAAACTTAAATAATATTACTATGAATGATCAAAATATAAATTGAAGAGTTATGTTGAGGATGGAAGCATAAGATGCATTAGGAATATTTTAAAAAAAATAATTTTTTTCTTTTATATGTTAATTTATTCACAAAATTATGAAGAGCCTAAATGTGGAAAATATATCTTTACCTTGAGTTATGGATTGAGCGCTACCTTTCATAATGTTAACCTAGAATAAGTATTCATGCCTACCATACTTATGTATGTACATGATATTTATTTTTTATTTTTCTCACCAATAAGATCAAACTTTCTATGTTTTAGTAATTTCCTTAGATGAGGAGTATGTCCCTAGATTTGGATGACTTCTAGGAGGAAGTCAAAGACAAGGGGGGAAACGTAAGATCGCTCCTCTCACTTATCTAATAAAATCTTAAATTTATGAATATGCATCTATTTTATAATATTAGAAAGATTAAAGGTTTAAAATGAGGTGTAGTATGGAAACAATGTAATAATTTTTCCTTGCAAAATTTAATAGGAATTTTACACACATTGGGTAAACTCTTAATGAACCTATACGTAAAATTGAAGGGGATTTTTAGAGAGTTAAATGAACCCCTAGAGTGTATTTTGGGTCAATTTTAACTACCCCACTTGGTGTACTATGGGTTTAGGGTTAGATTTTGGTAAAAATAGAGCCCATAACTCATTTATGACCAATCTAAACTGTCTCTTAAGTCAAATGGCAAATTGTGGGTTTAGGGAAAGAGGATAAGTCCATCCCGTTTTCCCTATTTTTGGTCTCTATCTCTTTGTGCATTTTTGGGCCACAAGGGTAGTATTTTGGCTGGATGCCTTAATAACTTTTGAAGCTATTTGTGAAGCCTTGGGAAGGCATTGTATTACTTGATTTTCTTGGTTTTCTCCTCATGGGTACTTAAACCACCTTCACCCCATGTTTTGGGTCATTTAGAGATGTATTATAAAGTTATGGATGGGAGTTGATTGTTGTTAATGTTGCATTGTTGTATCTATTTTTTTATTGTGTAGACTATCTACCATTGGTTGCCCAAGCTTGGGGGTGATCTCTTAGAGGCATAGGTTGGGAGGTGAGGACCCATGGTAAAGATAAAATTTATATTGCAAGTTTATGCATTTGGATAAAAAAGGATGAGAAGGTGGTGTGAAGAAATGTTCAAGTGTGGTGTCTCATAGTTTATTCCCTATTTTATATAAATGTATTTTGTTTCATTTTTTTATTTTTTTTAAAGAGTGAAGAGGCTGTAAATTCTTTTGTAATTTATTTGTTAAAACAAAGAGAAAATGTTGAATTCTTGCAAAGAAACAGTTAATAAATAAATAAATAATTTTTTTTACTTGTATTCCATGTATTAGAAAGATTAATAAATATTGCCTTCATTTGGTTATTTAGTTATTTGCATCAAAGTTGTGATTTCAGATAATATATGAATATGAATTTGTTGTTTTATTTTTGGGAAAGGTTGAAAGATTATATTTAATTTCATTTGATGTGCATAAACAAAAGAAAATAAAAAAAAGGGACTATGTGCTAGAATGACTTAGAATAACTTAGAGGCAGGGGGTGAATTAGTTATCTAAGGTTCAGATGTATCGATTGAACTTTATGAAAATTCAACCAACTCACCTCCACTAGGTCTCTATAGCATATAATCAATAATATAAACTTGTGTTTATTCTCGTAATGTAATCATCTGGCAGAATATAAAACTCTTAATAGTACAACACATCAAATAACATTCACACAATTATGACACCAGGATTTAGCATGGAAACCCAATATGGGAAAACCCACCAGTAACATCCTACCAATTAATCACTCTTCGGAAGTGAGCACTGTTAAAAGATAACTTGGTGAAAGGTTATAGTACACATTGTCAAATGTGACCCAGTTAAAGTATTTAATCACTGTGTTAAAAGAGAGCCTAGTTAGAGGGCTTAGACCATTCCATTATAATGTCACCTTGATTAAAGGGTTTCACATGAATTTTAGGTCAACCTTGTTTAAAAGGTTTTTACAATTGATACAATGGTTAGAAAGTAACATAAATTTGTGATTTGAAACATACAACTCACTTTGAAAATATAGATCCAAATATAGCTCAAATGCTAGTTCACTAACTGGCCTTCATTCTCATCTCTATCACTCTGATCTACTTGTAAATCCTTCAAGAAATCACTAATGTGCAGTCTTGTACTACTCTCTTCACCCTTCTCTTCCTTTTGTTTAGATTTTTCTGAATTAGTTGAATTAACCCTATACCACACACTTCATAAAATTCTATTAGGTTAATATTTTACCTCTCTGATTAGGTAGCTTGATCTATTGCCTCTTAATAATCACCATAGATCTTAGGTTTAGGTCAGATCCAATGAATACTTCCATCATTTTGTTTCTATATACATTGTAGAATACATCCTAAACCTTCTTCTTGAATTCATACATAAAAATGGTTGAACATATATTAAATGCTCATTTAATTCTCCACAATAATCATCCTTATCTTAAATATGCTTCACATATCCCAATAAAATCAACTATGTCAGCAGTGATCTCAAATATTTCTCAAACTATCATAATACTAACACTCAGTCAATACTGTGCACTATTGCTCAATCACCTCTATGTAACTCAGTAATTCTCTGTCACTCAAAAAATAGTGATGCATGGTTGAAATTGAATTTTCCTGTGATATACTCGAACTTGGTCAACACTCGCATCACTGAGCATTACTCAGCACTACGCGACACAAACTATATTGAAGTTATGTTTCTTAATATTCTACTTCGTAACTCAGTCAAGACTAATTATGTAGTCATCCAAACATCACTTAGACTTAAGATAAACAATATATTACCTTGTCAATGTGTGATATCATAAAGTACCCATTTTAATTTTACATAACTTAGCCATTTAACCAAGTCTTCTCGTTACCTCTCCTTTTCAAATCTTCTCCATAAATAAATTGATATGGCACTTTACAAGATAGGAACTATCGTACCAGTTAATCTTTCACATCAATGACAATATAACAATTGTTTCAATTGCAGTTTCCAATAATATCCCTCTTTGGCATTGATGGAAAACACATGCAAACAAAAAATATATGCAAGGTTCCCAATCAATAAAAAAAGTATGTCCTGTAATTTTTTATTATTATTGTCCTTAGCTTCATTATGATTCTCTCTAATACAAATATTGTCTCCCTCTTGGATAGATTTCTCTTTGTATCTTATCTCCCTCAATGGTATATCTCACTCTTTATTTCCTTATAGATTTTTCTTATGTATATCTCCCTCTTTGGAAATAATTCCAAATACATACATCTTATACATGTAGATATATTTGTGTCAGGTTTCTAAATTCTATATTCCCTTTTTCATCTTGCTTATGACTAATCAACATCTTTTTCTTTACACTTCACAACTTTAGGAAACTCCTAAAGTGTGACCACCTTTTGCATCAATTTTTTAGATATTTTATGTAATACATTTGATGCAACCACTATATTATGATATTAGATAGCCTCAGATAGGGAAAACTCCCCTAATTTTCCTCTTAGACACTCATGATCATCCATAGGGAAAGCCTTAGTAAATATATCTGCCAGCTGTTCCTTTGTATTAACATATTCAAGTCTAGCTTCTTTGTCTTGTACCATCTCTCTCAAGTAATGATATTTGATAGAAATATTCTTGGTCTTTGTATGCATCACATGGTTATATGAAATATAAATAGAACTAGTGTTATCACAAAAAATAACAATTGGGTCTTTGATTTCTTCCTTCATACCTTTCAACAATTGCTTGATCCACACTATATTTGAACAATTTACTATTGCTGTGACATATTCAACCTCTAATGTAGATTGAGAAATAAATTTCTGTTTGTTTCTTGTCCAAGAGACTAATATCTTTCCTAAAAATAATGCACCTCCACTTGTGCTTTTTATGTCATCAAAATTACCTTCCCAATCTGCATCTGTATAAACTTTCAGTTCAAACTTCTCATTCATCTTGTAATATAATCCATAGTCCCCTGTTCCCTTCAAATATCTCAAAATCCCTTTCACTGCCAATAAGTGACAATATTTAGGATTCATAGAAAATCCTGCAACAATCCCAACTACTAATGCAATATCCAGTCTACCATAGACAACATATTGTAGTTTTCCAATCATTGATCTATACAAGGTTTGATTCACTTGAGTTGTCTCATCTGTCTTTGATAGTTTCTGTAAAGTAGCCATAGGAGTACTTACAAGTATGGAGTCTTCCATGCCAAATTTCTTTAGTATCTCCTTGATATACTTAGATTTTGTAATCTAGATAACTTTCTTCATCTTTTATACTTGCAAAGCAATAAATATTTGGATCTCTCCAATCATAGACATCTCATATTCAGTTTGCATCTCTTTTGCAGATAATTGGCATAAATCATAATTTCCTCCAAATATGATACCATCAACAAATATTTCATCTAAAAATATCCCTTTACCTTTCTCAGACTTAAGTATAGATTACTGTTGTCATTTTTTCTTCTAAATCCAATCTTGACTAAGTAATTGTGCAATATCTCGTACTATGCTCTATGGATTTCTTCAATCCATACAATGATTTATGTGATTTGCAAAACATATTTTTATTTCTTGAATCAACAAATCCTTCATCTTGTTCAATGTATACCTCTTCTTCTAGTATTTCATTCAAAAATGCTAATTTGAAATCCATTTGATATACTTTGAATCCTTTGTAAGTTGTATAAGCCAATAGAGTTCTAACTCCTTCTAGTCTTGCGACTGGGGAAAATGTCTCACCATAGTGAACTCCTTCTTCTTGTGCATAGCCTTTGCATACTAGTCTACTCTTTTTTCTTGTAACTTCTCCATGTTCATTCAACTTATTTGTAAATACCAGCTTTGTTCCAATAACATTCTTGTTCTTTAGACTAGGTACTTTTATGCCTTGCATACCCATCCCTACATTTTGTGTCCAAAATGTTGGGTCCCCCTTTCTTTTCTTTCTTTCCTTCCCTTCTTTTCGCTTTGGTTTGGTGTTTTGTTTCTCTAGGCCTTTTAGTCACATTCGGTCTTTGCCTTTCTTTTGGTGTCTGTTGTTTTCTCTGGGACCTGGGTCTTGGAGTGTCATTCCAAGTAGGTTATCCTAGATCTTTGGTACTTGGTGATTGTTTTCCCTTCCTTCAAAGGTGAATGACTGTTAGGTGTTTCTAAGTATGGACCCCAGTCGTCGACGTATTTCTCAAAATTACTTTTGTTAACTTATGTACTTTCCTAGGCATTATTTAAGGCCTTTTACCTTGTCATGTTTATAATTACCACAAACAAGTTACCTCATGGAAAATTTTCTTGAGAGCGAAGCAATTTGTTTTCTGAGCTGAGACGCCTGAGCTAGAAGGTGTAGAAGTGTGTTCGATAGTTTTGGTGGAGTTTTTAGGTGACAGATTGAAGCTATTTGTAGTATCCCTTTTTGGCATTTTGATTTTTAGGGAGGCTCTTGGGTTCCTTTTTTTCTGTTTCATTTTGTTTCCTCTATTTTCTTTGCATGTTTCTTGCTTCTTTCATTTGTTGGTTTTTGTTCTATTTCATGTCTATTCTAGGTTGTGATCTGTTTGTGTTTTTTATTTTGATTTTTTTGTTTCCGTCTGGTGTGTTTTAACTTTATGTGTCACGTCTATTTTATTTTGTCACTTCAAGGTTGCCTGTGCCATTTGGCATGGCGTTGTCCTTGAGATAGGTGTGTCTTCTTCCTTTCATAGCCATCCAGCTTGGAAGAATAAATGCCTGCCCTTTTGGGTCATATATTTTGTGAATATTGTTTGCTTCCTTCTAGGAAGTCTGTAAATACTTTGAGTTGTAGTTGTATATTCTTTATATATTCTGTAAATAGTCTGTAAATGTTCTATAAAGTTGAGTCACTATAGATTTCTTATAAATTCAGCCGTGTGAGAGCTCTAGATTTGAGTCTATGAGTTATCATAGCCCACTGAAGGTTTTAGTTTCATTTGTCAATTTTTTAAGTCTACAGCCCTCTTTTGTTTTTTCCTCCTCTGAAAGATATGGTGTTTCTGAGAGTTTATGCCTAGTTGGGTGTTTCGGAAGCAATTCCTGAGGACCCTCTATTATCCCAATTCTTTACAAGGTCTGAGACCATGTCCATGCAATAACTAGGTTCACCACCCTGGCTAGTGTTGCCTTGGATGTTAAGGAGGTAGGTATGCTAGTTGTAGAGGCCAGCTTGCCAGTAAGTCATTAATCTTTTCTCTCTCCTCTATCCTTTCTATCTTAATGGTGGAGCTAGTTCCCACGAATGAACATTTAAAATTCATCCCAAGTCGCATTCATGCCACTCATGCTAGAATAGCTGTTCATTAATGTAATTACTCAGTTGAGTGGGCATGTGTGTGTTAAATTATGATAGTAGTGCTACGTGTCTTATCACTGACCATTGCTATATTTTCAAGTTAATGGAAAGAGTGTTAACAAGCCCAACCTTTTCCACCTCATATGACCCCTTCTGTGTAATCACTTCAAATCCTTGGTAATCAAGAAATATTTCATGTGTTAAAATTGTATTAAATTTTAGACATATGATCCCATTTAGTACACCTTAAAATTTATGTTTCAAGTGAAAGGGTGAAGTCACTCTTAAAGCCTCCTAAATTTGAAATCTTTCAATGTTTATATACTGATGGTTGTTTGGTTCACATGTACATGTCAAAGAAATAAGGAAATGCCTTTAGGGTCTTCACCTTATGGGAGTTTGGAACTTTTTAGAGTTGTTGTATGCACCAGTAAGAGGAACAAGATAGAGAAGACATTGGTAAACCTTCTGCTAACCCACAAATATAATAATATCAAGAAAATTCATTGGTCCCAAATTGATTTTGTGCTTAAAGAGATCACTAACATAGACATCAGTACATGGGCTGAATTGTAGGGCCTCATACACACAATCCATCAGGTTTTCCATGCTCAGTACAAGTGTGGGAGATAATTTTTCTCTTGGCTAGGGATTTTCACCAAGGCAGTATGATTTCTATTCTAGCTTCCCCCACTTCTATGGGATACCCAGTGCCCATCATCACATTGGACCATGATGCCACTTCTAGAGGGTGGCACATCCCATGATTCATAGGAGCTATTTCTATCACCAAGGTTGAATCCCTTCAGTAGTATGAGGACGTGATAGACATGGCCTGACGCCACCTCAACACCCAATGGCTGAAAATTTTCCAATGGGAATACAATAAAATGTAGTCAAAGCTTCCTCGCTCTGACTTCAAGGATCCCATCTAGGAAGGAATTATCTTCTTATGCAGGATCTTCAGAGAACCACATGCCCAATAATTATCCCCCTAGATGTATTATTTATTATATGGTATGACCACCAACAATGCACTCTTCAACTAGCCTAATATCATCACTAGACATGTAGACATCTAGATTAGGAAGGTTGACATAGAGAAAAAGTTATACATGAATTCCTACGTCCTTTGGTCATTTTCCTTGCAATGCAAGGGAATCTGATGTTTAACAACTATTGGTGTTCTCGGGGAAGGACTTAGTTAGGTTTGTCCATGGGACCACTTTCCACAAATTTAGTGGGACTAGAGTTTCCCACATTTTTGCAGGGTCAAAGATGCCTTCATCTTTCACATGATCAAGGTAATCACTAGTGATTAAGGATTCAAATTATACAATTCTAATCACACACTTTATCCAATTTTCCTAGCACACTTATATTCAGGTTTCTGGCTTTTCTTAGAAACCCTTTATGTTGACCAAGCATTATGGGGACAAAATTATTTTATTAGAGTTTTGCAAGTAGATTTTATAGATGCATGCCTTGAAAACCTTGAAGAAGGTCACCTCTCCTTAATTACCATTCATTTGTGAGTAATACTCTTGCCCCCTTGCCACATCTTAGGAAGTAGAACATGAGCTAAGTAGCTTTAACATTGAAAAATATTCTTTCAGTTGCAAGGATTATGATCCTCTCAGGAAACTACATGGGTTGATGCCCAAGGGGGTAAACCCCCAAGCTTGACACATAGAAGGTTTTTGGGCCAACTACCAAGATTATTATGATGTCTAGATGTGGTGCTACACTAGGATGGCCAAAGGAATGATGGAACAACTCAAGCTTCAGACATTCCCACTAACTTTTTCAGACACTGGGTCCCAATAGGACCTTGAGTATAAAGATACAAGTATAGATAAGATGGACCTTCCTCCATTGGATTGAGATATACCAGATATTTTGAGTATCAAGGCCATCTTGAAAGTAGTAATCGAGCATAGACACTCATATTTTGAGAAGGCTTGGCCAAAGAGTGTACAAATAGAGTATAATTTTTTGGAAGCCTCAGGCTCCCGGACTATAGAGCATTCCAAAGCCCAATGAAAGAAAAAGATGAGAACCCTAGTTCAAGTCTTGGATCCCATTTTGGCCACTATGATGGATGAGTTGGGTGATAAATTAGAGCACTCCTAAAAATTAATGGAAGCAGAAAATACCAAAGTGACTTTTGGTTTAGGAGCTACCCTGGTAGGCTCCTATCCTCCATCGGGAGGTTCTCATTCCTTATATATTTTATTAAGTGCACCATGTGAATCAATGATCATTGGAATAGTGGTAGTTGGAGAGCCCGAAGTGCCACTCAAGAGAAGAAAGAAGAAAAAGGCAGGTCGGTCTCCATGGAATAGAAATATAGGCCCGAAGCCTAAGGATGTACATAAGGGTGAGGGAATTTATTCCACCTCATCCTCTAAGAAATAAGATCATTTGGGTAGTCCCCTAGAGATAGCATTGATCAACGTCGACAACTTCTTCTTGATGAGTGATCTGAGAGAACTACATGGTATGGTTGATAGTACCATAGAAGAGATTCAATAGGGCTATAAGATGTGGCAACCCAAGAAGAACATGAGTCTCAACTTTAATAGGCTAAAGGGTAAAAGGAAAAACCACAAGAGGAAGAAAATAACCTAGTCAAGGAGAAATTGTTGGCTGAAGAGGTAACTAGACCTTTGGGAACCACTATAACCTTCAATGTTGTACCCCTGAGCCTAATCAGTGATCAGAGTTTGGTGGCACCACTAGATAAAGTGGCCGACAAAGTTGCAGCCATATTTCAGTAGGTAGATCTGACTGAGCTGCCTCAACCTCCTCAACCACCTAGTCCACCTATGGAAGGCATTCTAGAGGGTGATGTGGAGGGAGATAAAGGATACCAAGTGAGGACCCCATTGACATAGTGGACAATAAGTCCAGAGGGGAACCTAGATTTAACCACGGAGGCACTCCAAGTTTGGGGATAATGATAGGTGGGCCAACTGCCCTACCGTAGTGGTTAGTGTAAGTCCAAAAAAAAATCTCCTATTGCTATCATGGCTCCACTATCACTTTCCAAAATGTTGGCTAAGAGATGTTCCTAAGAAAAATAAGAAGGCTCGTACCCTTCATAGCATTCAAAGGGCCCTAGATGTTAATAATGTGGAAATGATTTCTGCCCCTCTGGCAGGAAAAGAAGATTTAGAGGTAGCTACTGATGAATATGTAATCACAAAGTTGTCTCTTGGTAAAATAACTCAGCAAGGGGAATTGGACGTTCTAAATGAAGTAGGGCAGGCTATTGAAGACCAGTATGAGAAGCATTCTCAGAAGATAAAGGAGTTTAAGGAAACCAACACAAATATTTTCAAACTCCTAGAAGATTTAGTGCACCCCCTTACTTTAGAAGCATCCAAGCCTTTGGCTTCTGAAACACCACTCCCTCAAGGCGATGTTGGTGCCCTGAGGGTTATGAAAATGAAGGTGCTCAAGGTGGATGAATTGATGGCCCAATAGATTAGGGCCATAAGAAATTTTATGTTTGAACCTCTCCCAGACTTTTTCCAGGCAAATAACACCACAAAGTAGGTAGATGCTACCATCCTTCAATGACAACGAGAGATTGGGAAATTTGAATATTGGCGGGATATCTCAGTAGAGATTCTAAATATTAGTGAAGAAAAGATAATAAATACAGGTATTCTAGGGGATGAGTCATATGGGTTCCTTTGGAATCAATACTATAGACATGCATTTAGAGTTAAAACTAGAAAGAAACTTGTAGGGGTGTTGGAAGAACAACTGCATATGGTTCAGACTCCATTAAATCAGTACACTCCTCTCATCTAGGAGATTTCATTGGTTGATCCTCTTAGTCTCAAGGCTTATACTCCCGTCGATTCTATACTTGGAAAGTTTGATGAAGTGACCGAGGTTCAATTTTGGTCCAAGTGAGATTTCAATAGCACTACAATGGTGGAACTCTCCCAGATATTTCTCAAATCCTATGATGCATCCAAGATAGGTGCAGAACTAAAAGATAAGGTTGGGGACCCAGACATTTACCTTGAAAGATCTTTTGATTGTCAAGACTTCTTGAAGGATATAAAAGAAGATGGCGTAGTCTAGATTCGTGAGGCATACAAAAAATTCAAAGGCCAGTAAGATTTACAACACTTTGGAGATCCTTCATTAGAGGAAGTGTAGTCTCATTCTTTATTCTTTAAGTGAAATCTCCCAGATCAAGTATCCCGGGTTCTCAATTTTTTATTACTTATAGTGATAAGTGTTGAAATCTCTCCTGAGCCAGTTGATCACTATCTACAATATGATGTCAAGTCTGTGACCATCCCTCTTGGTGTGGCCAGTCAATATTGCTCCAAAGGTTTAGTACAGTTGCCTCTTGGGTCCTGAGATGCTGTTCTAACATTTAATATCTTGTGTATAGAGGTCTGCCAGATTAATAAAGTTTAGAAGAGAATTAATGAGGGTGTATGGCCCAGGTCACTTAGAGAGGTTCCATCAAATCTACAAGTACAACAATGCTTTTTCCAATGGAAATTTCCCCAGATATTTCTTTCTTTCCTCTCTTTTCTTATCAAATGATTGTATTATATAAGGGAAATTCTGACAACATAGGTAGTACCGACTGTAAATATTGTAATATAATGTAAGTAGCTAGTGTAAGGATACTCCCTTAGGCACTTAGAGTTTTATATAAATACGAACTCTGATACCATTCCCATGTTTGAAAAATTGATGATTTAGCTACCCATTAGCAATTCAAGTTTTCAGCCTTTTTAACAATCTTGTCTTTTAAAGTTCAGAGTAGATTAATGCTCCCTTTGAGCCACTAGTGTAACTAGTAGTGATGTTGGATTTGAATTTAATAAAAGAATGAAAAACATCATTCAGCACTACACTTTGTGTTTTTCATAATCCCAGAGTTAGCCAAAATCTATCTCATCATGTATGATTTCTTATGTCCTTTGTTCCAGTTCTGTAATGATTCGATGAAATACTTTACCTTGCTACAGATATATGTGTGATTGAAGGTTATATGTATGTTTAGTATCTGTTATTTATTTTTATTTGGAACTTTTTTGATGCTAAGGGAACATGTATCATAGATATATTTAGACATCTATATTAACCCTATCCTCTCTTTTTCTATTTTCTTTGTCAGATATAAATTATACTTGCAGGAAACCCAATATTCTCAAAGTTTCAGAGGTTGACGAGTCAAAAAAAGCTATCACCTAAACAAATAGTCACTTTTCCAACTAAGCTAAGCTCATACCATCGTGATCCAATAACTAGGTGCTTAGAGGCTAGGAGAGTCCACTCTCTGATAAGCCTCTATAGGTGAAGTTGGCTGATACTCCAGTATTTGGTAACAACTCATCTCCCCTATTAGTGAGGTCGTCACAAAGTCCCATCGATAGGTACTAGTGTCTAGGTTTTTTTCTTCTCAATTTTTTCAATTTATGCATTTATTGCATGTCTCCAATCTTCATTTCCTAAAGCATTATTCACTTTTTTTGGCTCAAATTCACATAATCAACATGTCTAAATTTTCAATTTTCTTCTTGTCATGACCTTTGAATATTTATCTCCAATAATTTTATATAGTTTATGATGAATTCCTACATATTTTTCTAGTGTATTCTTTGGTCTTCTTTTCTCTTGCTTTTTCATCCTTAGATTCATCATTAAAATTAATTTCAGGTTCATTTAATTTCTCTGCTTCTTCCTCGACAATCTCTTCCTATTTCTCAGCAACATCTTTCTTTATCTCTGCATTTTCTTTCTATTGCTCGACAACATCATTCTATTGTTTGACAATTTCTTTTTCAGGTTCAGGCACATTGTTAGGCTCTCTTTCGTTCAAGTAAATGAAATATTTGTAATCTTCAGGTTCTTGCTTGTATTCCACTTCTTTCTTTTTTGCATATTCTATAGTGCCTCACTAACCCTATCTTGGAAAATGAATTGAAGAAGTGAGCGGGATAAAGTAATTCGATTAATGATAAGGTAAGTACATTAATTTAATGCTTCTAAGAACCTAGTTAGCATATGTTATTTCTTTCTATGCCACTTTAAGTTCTTTAAAATGTGAATGTTAATTTCAGATTTGTATGATATTGGTAAGTGTAGTACCTCTCCATATTAGTGCATTAGTGTTGTGAGATTTTTCTTTTCATCTTTTTTTTTGAGGAAAATAATTTTTTGACTGACACTTTATGGTATGTGGTTAAGAAGTTCATTAAGTAATTAAAGAGTAAACGTGTTTTAATGGGATTGTAACTTTTCTTTTTAGAGAGCTATCTAATGTCTATTTTGAAAAGACTTTGGTAACTTGTCCGTAGAGAGGGTTTTATACCCACCTCTACCATTCCCTAAAAGTTTGGTTTTAAAGTTTAACCCGAACTACAATGTCTCTATGAGTTACGTAGGCAAGGCCATCTACGATGAGCCCCCGAGGCATTAGGTCTGGCCCTTAGGTCTTATGCTTATGATTTATTTCTTTAACTTGCGCCCTTCCCAATATTTGCACAATTTGCATCTCTTTACGAATCTAGTTTTAGATATCTCATAGTTATTTAACTAAGTCATTGATGTGGCTCATCTTACGACCACGTATGTAATCAGAAATGAATTTAACATCATGCATCTAGTTGTGTGG
>MU223775.1:2169221-2179808 GCA_018584345.1 Thuja plicata | reverse complement strand
GGGGGGGGTTGAATCAATGGCCTCAACAATTAATCCAATAAATCAACCCAAAAATTTATACCATGAATATAAACCTCTAGTTATCTTCAATCCTACAATATCTATTCCCTTAAGCAATCTTATCAAACAAATACTTCTAAGAGTAGATTGTTTATCCTTTTTCTTTAGGGTATGTGTAGGATCATGGTATGCCAAAATGTGGTGATGTGAAAAAGAAGTCCTGATTGGTAGACTAGTTGAAGAATAGATACAAATTTCAAATGGAGTATCATTTTTTAAATCTAAAACATGTGTCACATTCTATCCTTTGCCTACAACAAGAAAAAAACCAAAAAAAATTCAATTTCGTGAAGTTTAGACCAAGTTAAGGTGGTCGGACACGAGAGTTTTTATATTTTGGAAAAGTTGTAGAAGAAAAATTATAATAAATTATTTAGTTGGAAACAAATTACAAAAAAAATGTGTCACATCTGGACATTAATTTACTACTTATTTCTATAATCTAGTAAAAAAATATTATTATTTGATTGTGTTTAAGGTGGTCAGACATACGCCTACTTCTTATCTTTCTAGTCCTGATTGATAGACTGATTGAAAAATAACTCTGACTTTCAAACGGTATAACATTTTTGAAATCCACAACATGAGTCACATTCTATTATTTTCCTACTACAATTAAAAACTTAAAAAAATTCAATTTGATGAATTTTAGAATAAGTTAAGGTGGTCAGACATGAGAGTTTTTATATTCTGGAAAATTTGTAGTAGAAAAATCATAATTTACTATTTACTTGGAAAAAAATTACGAAAAAATATGCGTCACATATAAACATGAGTCTACTACTTATATCTATAATCTTGTAAAAAAATATTATCATTTGATTGTGTTGAAGGTCATCAGACATACACCTTCTTCTTATCTTTTTCCTGAAATTTTTATACTACTGTATTGAAATTTGAAATTTCACCATATACAATAATTTTTTTAAAGAAGGGATAGTATCTTAGAAACTAGATTCAATTTGCTACAAATTCTCTTCTTACACATTTTTGATATAAGATTGATAACTTGTCCAAATTTTTACGTCAACTGTCCTAACCCTAATTTTCTAAATTTTCATTGCCACTTAAGGCCTAGTTTGGCATACCATGATCCTGCACATACCATTTATCTTTACCAAATATCATTCTAGCCTTTACTGAGATACAATAAATAACTTAGTCTTTTCTGATCAATCATATTTTAGTAATGTGTAAAGCAAAACATCAAAGCAATGAACCATATACACATTTTACAAATGGATTTTTAATGTGGAAACCCTGTTAGGGGAAAAACCACTTGGGACTGGTAACCCTAATTTTTCTCTCTTCTGAAGTGAGTTTGGTGAAGATCCAACCCTGTTAAAGGTTACAAACATGTTGTTAAGTGTGACCTTGTTAGAGGATTTAAAAATAATAGTTTGTCAGTTGATATGTAGCATTCAATATGCTATCTTCATGAGAAACCTTTTGATACTCCTTGGGATGTTTATCAATGTATAAAGGATGGTTAAATCCTACTCTGTTAAGTGATTTTATGAATCAATGGTTTAACTGAAACAATATATGATCTACTCATAAATACAACTTAATCTTGTAGATTTTCAAATGTATTGTAAGCTCATAATACATTTTCTGATCAATGTTCTCTTCAATCTTAGCTTTGTCCTTCAGCTTGTTTGATCATGTCTGTATGAAGACTTCTATCTTCACCAGAATTATCTTTAGAATCCACTCTTGTATAATGAATTAGCTTGTCTCTTTTATAGACATGATTTCACCACTTCAAATACTTGTCTTTCTTGTTCTTGACATGATCCACAAATCTCACCATTCTTTCTTTAAAGATTTCTATAGTTTTATCCCATTGATTTCTTCTTGACAACAGGAATAAAAATAGCTTTAAATCTCTAGCTTATCTTTATCTTTTAACTGTTCAATGAAAATAATGTAATTAAACAATTAACTCTATATTTAGCTCCTGCGAGCTAATTCTTTTGTCATTTCAGAACTTTAGTTCTGATCGGTGTTTAACTCCTTGTTTTCTCTATCTTCACTTCAGTTGTCCTTGGATATCTTTGTCTATCGAGGTTGTGTGTCCATCGAGAAATACTGCGACTTTCAGTTATGCTCAGGTATCACTTTGGTTTTTCTCGGTAATTCTTTCTTGGGTATCTTTCTCAGGTATCACTGTGACTCTTCTCAAGGTTATCTATCCATTGATGTGCAATTTCCATAGGTGTTTGTTGTCACTTGGTGTATAATGAACTTTTATGCATTTATGATAACATAACCTTTATCTCTTTGCTTCTATGAAGTCTTTGACAATATGTATATGAACAATCAGAGTATATCAAGTTGACATCAATGACAATACAATACATTAACTGATTTAATGTCTTGCATTTACTTTCTGCATCTCGGTGATCATAAACTTAAAATATTCAAACATTCAATCAGGTAGTTCATCAATCTCACCCTTTGGCATTGACGGAAACATACTACATACCACTAATACAATATGAAATATATTAGTTGTAGTTTATCAATCTCTGCCAAACTTATTTTTTTATAACCAATACAAATGTCTAATTCCTGGTAAGCTCTTCTACCTTAGACTTGATTCTTGCAGAGTACTTTCTTCATTCTCCATTCCCTTTACTAGATAGATGTACCAAATTCTGATTCTTTATCTCCCTTTGGTGTTGAATCTCTTCTCTATTTTCTTAATAGATATGTAGTGTATACTTTTCTAATTCTCTCCCTTAGATGGAGGTTTCTTTGAATCTTTCTCTAATGTTTTATCTTCATTTGACTATTCCTCTCCATGATGGATAGTTCTATTCATATCACTTTTTCCTTTGACTACTTCAAATAGATATTTTATATGGATATAATCTCTCCCTTTGGATACTTCTCTCCCTTTGAAAACAATGCCAAACTAAATCTCTTTCTTTTTCATAATATATTCCTTGAATTTCCCATTCCATCAGAAATACAATAACTCTGGTGTTCGGTGCAGATAAGTACCTTGATGTGTACTGATATATCTTTGTAGTCCATGTCTTTTCTTGCATCAACATGACTGATCTTTTGATTATGTGTAGGCAGATGCAGCCTCTTAGTCATCTTAGTGACCAATAGACAAGGGTTAGATCCCTAGTCTCTTCCTCAGGTACTCAAATGTATCTTTAGGCAATGGCTTTGTGATTATGTCTGCTAATTGTTCCTTGGATTGAACATATTGCAGTGTCACCTCTTTCTCTTAAACTTGTTCCAGTATGTAATGATAGTTGATAGCAATATGGTTTGTCTTAGCATGCATGACAAGGTTCTTTAATATGTTTATTGCACTAGCATTATCACAATAGATAATCATTGGTTCAAGAATTTTCATATTCATACCTTCCACTAATTGTTTGATCCATGCAATGTTAGAGAAATTTGCAGCAGCAACCACGTATTCTTCTTCTATAGTAGATTGGGAGACACATCCTTGCTTCTAACTTTTCCATGTGACAAGTTTGTCACCCATAAAGAATGCTCCTCCTATTGTGCTATTTATATCATCTAAGTTTCCATCCTAATCAGCATCTGTATAGACTTGAAGCTCAAATTTTCCTTCTCTTTTATACCATAAGCGATAGTCTTCGGTATTCTTTAGATATCACAGAATACTCTTGACAACAGTGATATGTGATTCCTTAGGATTTGCAGAGAATATTGCATCTATTCCAACTTCATGTACTATATCTAGTCTATTATGAACAACATACATGAGTATTCCAATTATAGATCTATATAGGGTCTGATTTACCTTGGTTAACTTATCTTCCTTTGTCAACTTGCATCTGGTTTCCATAGGTGTTCAAACTAGCTTGGATTCTTCCATCTTGAATATCTTGAGAACTTCCTTGATGTATTTGGATTGTGTGATGTATATGCCTTCATCCTGTTGAATAATCTGTAGACCAAGAAATAATTTGATCTCTCCAAACATTGACATTTCAAACTCTTTTCTCATTTAAGAAGAAAATTATTTTCATAACATATCATGTTACCACCAAATATGATGTCATCAACAAATATTTCAGCAATCAAAATGTTATCACCATTATCTTCTTTTAAATATAGATTATTGTTTTCACTTAATCTTACAAATCCAATAATTATGAGGTAGGAGTGAAGTCTTTCATACCATGTTTGAGGTGCCTGTTTCAATCCATACAAGTATTTGTGTAGTCTACAAACCTTTTTTTCTCTTAGGATCAACATACCCTTATGGTTGTTCAATGTATACCTCTTCTTCTAGTATTCCATTTAGGAATGCAGAATTGACATCCATTTGGTATACCTTGAATCCTTTGTAAGAAACACAAACAAGTAGAATTCTAACTCCTAGTCTAGAAATGGGTGGAAAGGTTTCTCCATATTCAATACCTTCTTCTTGTGCATAGTCCTTGCATACTAATCTTGCTTTGTTCCTTGTGACTTCTCCATTTGTGATTCAGCTTGTTTCTAAATATCCATTTGGTACCAATAACATTCTTGTCATCCGATCTAGGTACTAATGTCCATGTTCTTTTCTTCTCAATTTTCTATATCTCTTCATTAATAGCACTAACCCATTCTTCATTTTCAAGTGCAATATTAACAGAATTAGGCTCAAAATCACAAATTAAACATCTAGTGTTCAATGAATTACTTCATGTTCTCATTCTAGCCGTTTTGTCTCATATGATATGGTTTTGTGGATGGTGTCTTCTGATATACTTAGAAAGTATTGGTTCATCTCTTTTTTTCATCATTTTGATCATTATCTTCACCTTCATTTTGATCTCCATCGCTCGGTTCATCATTTTGAGCAATTTCCTAATTTTTGGTGTTTGTAGCCTGATGTTCGGATGCATTGTTATGTCACTCGGGAATGATACAATGTTGCTTAGGAAGATTTTTAGGTTCTTCAATGTAGAAAAACCTATTTTAGTCTTCTGGTTCTTTTCTTCCATCCTCCTCATTTTTCTTAGAAAATTCATCTATTTTGACATTTACACTTTAAATGATTTTGTTAGAGGATTTTTTAAGACATTTATAAGCCTTGATTTTGGTAGAATACCCTAGAAATATTCCTTCTTCACCTTTTGATTCAAGCTTTCCATTTCTATCATCTTTCAAAATATAACATTGACTTCCAAAAATTCTGAAGTAACATACATTGGGTGTGTGTCCAAACTATAGCTCATAAGGTGTCTTATTGGTGTCTTTCTTCAATTGAAATCTATTTAAAGTGTAGACAGTAGTACTAATATCTTACCTCCAAAAGGTTTGAGTGATTCCTTTCTTAATCATCAGTGTTCTGGCACAATCAACAATGGATATGTTCCTTCTTCCAGCAACACCATTTTTCTATGGTGTTCTTGGTGCAGAAACCTATCTTTGAATTCCATGCTCATTGCAAAATTTAGTGAATTCATCAGAAATAAATTCTCCTCTATCTGATCTTAATCATTTTAGTTCTTTACCACTTTTTTTTCAACTATGGCTTTATACAATTTAAACATCTTTAATGCTTTTGATTTCTCCTTTAAGAAGATAATTGCCATCATTCTAGAATAATCATCAACAAAGACAATGAAGTATCTATCACCATAGTAACTCTTTGTTATCATTGGTCCACATAGGTAAGTATGGATTGATTCAAGAATAACATTAGATGTGTAGGTTTTTCTCTTGAAACTAGACTTTTTCATTTTACCTTTTTGACAATTCTTACATATGACATGGTCGGGATTTGACATGTTGGGTAAGCCTCTTACTTTGATTTTATTTTTTATCCTAACCATATTGTAAAAATTCACATGACATAACCTTTTATGCAACAAACATATGTCTTTGTTTCTAGCTATTAAACAAGTGGTTTTAATATCACCAAGATAGAGTAGGTTACATTTTGTCTGTTCACCAGTTCTAATCAACCTTCTTGATTCATTAAAGATCTTTGCCTTTTTGTTCTTAAATGCAATTTAGTGTCTTGTGTAGTTTAGCTATGAAACACTCAATAGATTATAGTTAAAAGTCCTTTCACCCAATATGCATTTTCACATATGATAAGATTATTCAACATTATGGTTCCTTTACCTTTAATTGGACAAGGTGAGTCGTTACCCATTCTTACTAATCCACCATTATAATACTCAAAATTTTCAAACATCATTTTTACTAACCACTATCCAGACATCATAATCGAGACAACATTTTTACTAACCTTAGATATGAGTGCAGTCTCAACATACCTTTCCTCTTTGTCTGAATCATCCTTCATAGAAACAAATACCACCTAGATATGTTCATCAAATTTCGTGTTAGTATTCTCAACTTTTTTTTCAGCTAGGAAACAAAATTTCTTCCCTTTGTCCTTGTAGTCTTAGTTGTATCTTATGTTAGATTGTTGGTTGCTTCAGTAATATCTATCATCACCTCTATCAAAATTCTTTTCATATGATTTGTCATTATTTTTGTCTTCTTTTCTTTTCTTAGGACATCTAGCAACAAAGTGCCGAATCTCTTTACAGTTAAAACATCCTAATCATATTTTACCTTTGTATCTACGTTTGCCTCTCTCCAATATTCTAGCCATTAGTGCTTAAATCTCATCAAGTTATTCATCATCACTATCACTTTCACTATCATTTCTCATAGTGTGTTTATGACTTGATTTACTTATTTCCAAAGAAGATTTCAATGCAGACTCAATAGATGGTATGACACTATTGTCAAATTTATTCATCTCAAATAAAATAAGTCTACCAATCAAACTATCTATAGTGACATTATTATTTTCTACTGCTCCCATTTATTGTATAGAAGATACTCTAATAGCATAAATAATCAGTAAGGTTTTTAGGATTTTACCTGCCATTGTTTCTTCTTCAACTATACCTCCTACTCCTCGGATAACATTGACTACCTCTTTTATTTTTCAGCTGTACTAAGTGATTTTTTCTCCTTTCATTCTTAGGTCATCAAACCTTCCTCTTAGACTTTGTGCCTTAGCTCTTAGTGCATTTGCATCTCCTCCATGTACTAGCTTCAAATTTTCCCACATTTTATTTGTAGTGGTACATATTTTTACATCTTCAAATTTAGCTTTGGAGAGAGATGAAGCAAGTTATATCATCATATAATTGTGCTCATGCTTTTCCCTCAATTGATCAAATATTGGAGGTCTAGTAGGTAAAACAAATTCAGTATCTAAGTATTGAGTAACATCATTTCCAATACCTGATAGGTGGATTCTTATCCTTGTTTTAGATGGTGCCAAGTTGTCTCTGTTCAACTTAGGCACATCCCTTTTTCTCATCTTGTGATCTTTTCCTGGATTCTTTAAATTCCCTTTCTAAGCACACTATATCTGATACCAATCATTAGAATAAATAAGAGGGGGGTGAGTTAGTGGCCTCAATAATTAATCCAATGAATCAACCCAAAAATTTATACAAAAAATATAAACCTCTAGTTATCTTCAGTCCTACAAGTTGTATGCCCTTAAATAATCTTATAAAATAACTACTTCTCGGAGTATACTGTTTATACTTTTTCTTTAGCTTTATTGAATAACAATCTAGCCTTTATCGAAATATAGTAAATAACTTAGTGTTTACCGATCAATCTTGTTTTAGTAATGTGTAAAAAAAATATCAAAGAAATGAACCATATACACATTTGACACATGGATTTTTAACATGGACACCTTGTTAGACGAAAAACTACTTGGGATCGATAATCCAAATTTTTTACTCTTCTAAAGTGAGCTTGGTGAAGATCCAACCGTGTTAAAGGTTACAAACACACTATTAAGCACAACCTTGTTAGAGGATTTAAAACTAAAAGTTTGTAACTTGATATTTGGAACTCACTATGCTATCTTCATGAGAAACCTTTTGATACTCCTTGGGATGTATCTCAATATATAGAGGATGGTTAAATCCTACTCTATTAAGAGATTTTCTGAATCAATGGTTAAATTGAAAGAGTGTATGATTTGTTCATAAATACAACTTAATCTCACAGATGTTCAGATCTATTGTGAGCTCATAATACCTTTTCTGATCAATGTTCTCTTCAATTCCTTTCCTCCACTACTTTTTGCTTGGTGAATGTTGTTGCTTGGTGTCTGCAAAAATCTTAGCTTTGTTCTTCAGCTTGTTTGATCAAGTTTGTATGAAGACTTCTATCTTCAACAGAATTCTCTTCAGCATCCTCTCTTCCATAATGAATTAGCTTGTCTCTTTTATAGACATGATTTCACCGTTTTTAAGTCCTTGTCTTTCTTGTTCTTGACATGATCCGCAAATCTCACCATTCTTTCTTTAAATATTGCTTTAGTTTTATCCCGTAGATTTCTTCTTGACAACCAGAAATAAACTATTTTTAAATCTCTAGCTTATCTTTAGCTTTTAACTGGTTGGTGAAAACAATGTAATCAAATAGTTAACTCTATATTTAGCTCATGCCAGCTAAGTCTTTTTTCATCTCTAAACTTCAGTTCTAATCGGTGTTTAAGTCCTTGTTTTCTCAGTCTTGACTTTAGTTTTCCTTGGGCATCTCTATTTGTCAGTGTTGTCGGACACTATGACTTTCAATTCTACTCAAGTATCACTATGGTTTTTCTTGGTAATGCTTTCTCGGGTATCACTTTGACTCTTCTCAAGTTTCTCTATCTGTCAGTGTGCACTGTCCATAGGTGTTTGTTCTGACTTGGTGTATATTGAAATTTTATGTATTACTGATAACATAATTTTTATCTCTTTGGTTCTTTGAAGTCTTTGACAATATGTATATGACCAATCAAAGTATATCAAGTTGACATCAATGACAATACAATACATTAACTGATTTAATGTCTTGCATTTACTTTGTATATCTTAGTGATCATCAACTTAACATCTTCAAATATTCAATCAGTTAGTTCATCACTTTCAAGAAATTCAACCAACTCAAATCCACTTAGACTCTATAGGATATAATCAACAATATAAACTTGCATTTTATTGTCCTAATGTAATCATCTTGCAAACTATAACACTCTTAACAATACAACACTTCAAATAAAATTCACACAAGTATGACACTAGGATTTAACATGGAAACCCAATATGGGAAAAACCACCAGTAATATGATACCAATTTGTTAGTCTTCTGAAGTGATCTCTCTAAAAATCCAACCCAATTAAAGGTTACAATACACACTATTAAATGTCACCTGGTTAAAGAATTTAATCACTTTGTTAATAGTGAGCCTGGTTAGAGGGCTTAGACCATTCCACTAGAATGTCACCTTGATTAAAAGATTTAATAATATGACTATTAAGTCAACCTTGTTTAAAGGGATTTGGAAATTGATACCATAGTTAGAAAGTAACAAAAAATTGTGATCTAAAACATACAACTCACTTTGCAAATACAGATCCAATTATAGCTTAAATGATAATTTAATAACTGACCTTCATTTTCATCTCTATGACTATGGTCTTCTTGAAAATCCTTCAATAAATCACCATTGTTGATTCCTCTACTACTCTCTTCAGCCTTCTCTTCCTTCTACTTAGATTTTTGCCAATCTGCTGAATTACCCCTATACCACACATTTCATAACCTACAACTAGGTTAATCTTATACCTCTCTGATCAGGTAGCTCAATCTATTTCCTCTTAATCATTACCATAGATCTTAGGTTTAGGTTAGATCCAAAAAATCCTTATGTCCTTTCATTTCCATCTACATTGTAGAATACATCCTAAAACTTATTCTTGAATCCATACATAAAAACAATTAAACACATATTAAATGCTCATTTAATTTTCCACAACAATCATTCTTATTTTAAATACACTTCACATATCCCAAGAAAATCAACTATGTTAGCTAGGATCTCAAATCTCTCTCAGACGTTCACAATACTAACACTCAGTCAATACTATGCACTACCGCTCGGTCACTTCTGTGTAACTTAGTAATTCTATGACACTCAGCAAATACTGATGCTCGGTCGACACTAAATTTTCTCAGCATATGCTCACACTCGGTCAACAATCACATCACTCTGCATTACTCGACACTACTCAACACAAATTGTTTTAAACTTATGTTTCTTAATCTTTTGCTTTGTAACTCGGTCAAGACTAATCTTGTAGTCATCCAAACTTCACTTAGACTTAAGATAAATAATATATTACCTTGTCAAGGTGTGATCTCATCAAGTACCCATTGTAATTTAACATAACTCAATCATTTCACCAAGTCTTCTTGTTATATCTTCTTTTCAAATCTTCTTAATCAATCAATTGATATAGCACTTTACAAGATAGCAATAGTCTTACCAATTAAGGTTAGACATCAATGACAATATAACAATTGCTTCAATTGTAGTTTCCAACACTATGTAATATATTTTTTTTTGAATTTTATTAAAAAATATATACTAAATGAATGTTGAGATTATAGTTACCTTCTAGTTGATATATATATATATATATATATATATATATA
>MU223775.1:2147700-2158416 GCA_018584345.1 Thuja plicata | reverse complement strand
ATATATGATAAGCCTTGTCAAGTCAACTTTAATAACCTTCAAAATAAATAATAAATCTTAAGTCTGTCTACTAGATATAACTAATTAACCATCAAATGAAAATTGTTGTTAGTTTTCTGACACTAAAAGCATAACTTGGTTAATACTAAAATCCTTCAATGCCTGACCAATACTGTAATGCCCGAGTGAACTTGATTAGAACTGAAAATCACTTTGGTCCCCTTGAATGCCTAAGAGAACTTGGCATACACTGACTGTGCTCGGTTTAGTATAGACATTTGTGTAACATCACTATATTTGTGTAAACATCAATGACAATACACAATTAAATAATTGTCATCAACAATAGCTAAACCTATTAGTGTCCCTATAATACACCATGGATATTTGAGATTAGAGTTAGCACCTATATCAATAACATTTTATTTTTGTGCATATTATTTACCTAGTTGGTAAATTCTAGGAATATATGTAATATTATCCTTAGCTAAAGAAAGAATAGTTTTTATCATTCGTGGAGTATAAATTCAAAAGAGAGGGTTTAACTAAAATATCCAATGTATGGGATAGAGTAACACATGCAGTTGATTTATTTCACCATGGTTACTTATATGTGTCATGTCTTTAATAAACCTAAATAATCATAAATAATATGTCTAGCTTAAGTGGCTAAAAATATGGATGTCAATAAATAAAACTTAATGAGGCACTCCTATATAAAGAGATTCTACATTCGATATCTCTCTCAGAAATGGATACAAAGAAATGTGCACAATAAAAGGGAAAAAATGATCATTATTATCAAAGAAATGTACATAGATAATAATTATTTTGTTTCTATAGGGTATCCTTGTGACCTAGCTCAAAAATCATTTTTGAGGTGAGCTAAGGAGAGACTAATACTTGGAGATGTACCAAGCAACCCACCTTCCAAATGCATTTAGTAAAATTGAGCTAGCCAAGTAGAAATTTTGGTTTATGCCATTAGGAAAATGTATAAATTAGTGAACCAAATTCATTTCCACAGACGTGAATATCAACAAAAGTTGACACAAATTAAAATAAAATAATTTCACTTAACTTAAATTTTTTAATCTTGATAAAAAGGCAATGATTGAAATCATAAAAGATAATATTCACCATAACTCTAATAGCCTAATCATAAATAAATCATATTCCCTTATTTATAATTTCATTGAACATATTTTTTTAAATTATTTTCTCAACTTCTACTTCTAAAATTATTTTAATTATTCTTATTATTTTATTATTTAAAATATATTTTGTTCCAATGTAACTTTATGTCCCTACAATAATTCCTCTCACACTATAAGTAATAAATATATCTGCAAATTTTAAAATACAAAATTAACTACATAAAAAATATTTTCGCAGTTAGATATAGTTAGAAGTTATAAAGGAAATAAATTTGTGAGGCAATAATCTTGTTTTCTTAATAACATTACATTCATTGGATGCCATAAAAGCATCAATTAGAAATAAATAATTGAACAAAAAAAAATACAATAAAAAAATCTAAAAGAAGAAAATAATGTAAATAGTTATATTTCATTCTTTATCATATGATACATATCAAATCTCACAAAAGTATTGTATAACTATAAATAAATGAGTAAAAATATTTTTCACAATGAAATACAATAAAAAAAATTCAAAGAAGAGATGGGAGTGATCATCATGCTTTCCTAATCGCACGAAACACTTTGAATCTTATTAAAGTATTGTTAAAAAAAAAATGAAATAATTTTTTTTCTCAATTAAATACAATAGAAAAAGTTTCGAAGAAGAAATGTATGGGAGTGATTATGTTGATTTCTTTATCACATGATATACTTTAAGTTTACAAAAGTAGAAAATAAAAACAAATATGTAAAATTAAAAGATTATTTTACAGTGCTCTAATTTTAATGACATTAATTCTATGATTGACTTTAGTGAATCAATAATCAAGAAAAAAAAAAGAATCACCACTATGGGAAATATTCATCCAATTACAGTATAACCCACTAATTTTAATAGGATGCTCATTGTAGGATTGAACACTCTGAATATATAATCAGGAATCATATGATTACCTTTTATGGGAAATACTCTATCAATTAAACTATAACACTCTAATTACAATGACAAATTCTAAAATTGAACATTCATATGAATAATCAAGAAATGTATTATCACCCTTATGAAAAATACTCAACCAACTAGTTCTAATTCTAATGACACATTCTATAATTGAACATTCTTAATGAATAATCAAGAAATTTATGGACACCCTTATGGAAAATGTTCAACCAATTAATCTAAAACCCTTTAATACCAATGACTCATTCTATAATTGAACATCTGAATAAACAATCAAGAAAAACAATATCACTTTTATAGGAAATATTCAATCAATTAGACTAAAACCCTTTAATTTCAATGATAGACTTTTATCAGTAATGTCACTGACTAGAGATCTTGCATAGGGAATGAATTTTTATGATCCTAAAATGATGATGAATATTGTTTGACAAAGATTAAATTCTTCATTTCATCCACACATTTTCAATATTGTGTGCATGCAACTTCCAAACACTATTATCAAATTGTTGACCCAACTTATCAAACTCTTTGTTTTTTTTCTTTTCTTTTTTTTTTTTTTTGGGGGAGTAAAAGTGGATATTCCACTATAATATTTTATTAGTTATAAATATATATTTTACATTTTTGATAGTTCAAAGGGAACCGGTATGAAAGAACCAGGAAAAGAACCTTATGTCTTGCCAAAATCTATGAAGTGCTAACTAAAGACCAACTTCTATGATCAAAACAAATCAAGAGAAGAGCAATAAAACTAGTGTACCAACTAGAACAACTTATAATCATATGATTATTTACATATAAACCACCCCACATCCAAAATCATCTACAGGAATAGACTAGACCCCCAAAATAGATTTTGAATATGATACAGATAGAGTCCCATAAACCAATCAGAAGAACATAAAGAATCATTGGTTAAACCACCACTAAAAGCACCCAATTCATCTAAGAAATGAGTCATGCCCGTGTATGCAATAATGGCCATACCAACAATTTGTATCTGAAGAGTGAGGAAAAAACCTGTGCTACCAAAGAAAGAATCCTCATAAAAATATCAAATTGAAGGTAAAAACTCCGACAACACCCAATATCAATGCCATAAAATAGGGTGCTAAGGATATCATCTACCAAGTTATCAAACTCTAGCAAAATACCTAACACATATATATCAGCCAATTGTATCAAGGATATTCATGAACATAAGAGTTATACTTTATTTAATGAATTATTTTTCACATGTACGGGATTTGCAACCTTGCCAATAGATTATCTACACAAAAGAAAGTTTGGTCTCTCAAATCTGTGCAAAATAATACATGTATGCCTCAAGTTTGGTTATTCACTTGAGGAGCATGTTTCTATAAGGGTAACATGTAGTAAAAACAAGATATGTATAGTTCTTATGATGTAGTAAAAACAAGATATGTATAGTTCTTATGATTTGGTTTCTAGCCATTTAAATGTTAGTTTTATGATTTTTACCACCTCATCACCAAATGAGTCATCTATTTAAAATTTTTATATGCTTTCTAATGTTTGTTATTATAGTTACATAAAAAGATGTCTTATAAATATGATAAATATGATATGAGAGAAATAGTTGATAAAGTAAATAGGAAGTTTAGTTATTTTGATGTTCAAAACAAAACTTTCATTTTTTCCGAGCTTTAGACATTCAAAAAATTTGGAGGGAAAAAATAGGATTAGGAATGTTTTAATTTTTCTGATAATAAGAGGGGGCTGATAATATATAATATTTATGATAAAATATTATTGTCAAATTTAATCTTTTGGTATTGGATTGGTAATGTGCATGTTAGAATATACGTACCCATAACTTATATTATTTATTTTATATAGGAGTACATATGTGATTCTACTTTCAATTTTGTGAATTTTCAATTATCATGATTTGATCTTCTAGTGTCATAAACTATTATAACTAAAGTGCTTGAAAATATATCCACTTGAACGACCCACTAAAGTTGAAAGACTACTTGAATAGCTTATTATCAGGAAATAAGAATCTTTTTCAATCAAACTCACATGATTAAATGCACATGTTGCAAAATACAATAGGCAAATTTAAAAAATATATAAAAATTATAATATTTATTTATGATGATTTAATTATTGAAATGACTGTTTAATATTACTTTGATCAGAATTATTTAAATTTTTTATAAAATAATTATTGACATACAAATTTTACTTAAGTTCATAACTATAAATGTTTTATGCTATTAGGCATGAGTTGAAAGTAATAATCATTACCTTTAAAATTGTTAATTTACCAAAAAAAAATAGACATTCAAATTTACAACCAAAAAAGATTAGTACATATTTTTCAAAGGGTGAAATCACTCCCAAGATCTTGTCTAAGATGTTGAAATAGCTAAAATAATAATGTTTAGGGTCTAAGCCACTTGAAATTGGGGTACTATATGCCTATATTAATAAACCTTTTTTTATTACTTTACATTTTAACTAATTCAATTTGAAGATTAGAATACCTTTTATACACTTTTTCACTTGCACTTTTTTCATTTGAATCATAAATCAAAGGATTAATTTTATAAGTATTATGTAAAAATTGGATGAAATTAATACTTTGAACTAAATGATAATATAAATTACCTAAATAATTTTTTCTTGTCAAATAAATAAAACATTATTATCTATGTGTGTGTGTGTGTGTGTGTGTGTGTGTGTGTGTGTGTGTGTGTGTGTGTGTGTGTGTGTGTGTGTAATTGTCATAGCCTTTGACAGTTCCAGATGTGTGGCACTGGCAATGAGCTCAGGGAGCTCGACTCTAGACTATACCTAACCCATTTTGAGGACACAATTCAGATTAATACACACACACACACACACACACACACATATATATCGACATTATACTACGCCTAACCCATTTTGAAAACATGATTCAGATTAATGTAGTGTAAACGACTTAAATAAGATGTCACATAAAGAAGTCTATTTAGAACTTGGAAAAGAACTCAAACTCTAGACAAGAACACAACATAGAAAATAGGGGCGAGCACAAATTATTTATGCATCTGAAAACCAATTAAAAATTACAAAGCCAAGTGTGCGTGCATTCACTAACATAAGTCATCACAAAATATACCCAAGCTAACACTCTATTAGCCAATTTTATTAAAAAGATTCCAAAACACAAGCTCCAAGCTCTGTCATAAGGAAAGCAATCTAGAGTCCTTCCTTGGTTCCTCGCTTGCTACTCCATATCACTTTCACTTTGAAAATGACTTTGCGTGAAACCATTCCACCATGATTGATCCAAATTCCTCCAGGACAACTTCCTTAAATAGGAACCTCCTTAGAATACATCCTTGGAGAATGAACTCATTTGGTCAGCAACAAATATCTTTATCTCACAGCTAAGAAAATTCCTCAACACCATGATGCGCTAATCATGCTCAAGTGCCTCAAGCTCATAAATGGGTCGGCCCCCAAAATAAAAAGCCCTAAATAATAAGTCACATGCAACAAATGAAGGTTACCATGTTATAAGTTGGCCTAACTCATGTCGGCTATCGATGATGCCTCGAAATTACAAATGCCTTAGTCTTAGCTCAGTGTGATTCCCCTTAGGACTAATTCACTAAGTCAAGATCTGATGTCGGCTCCAAGTGACCTCATCCAATACAACAAATTGGGCTATGCCTACCAAATTAACTTGGATCTAAAAAGAAATGGTGTGACAACAACTCACATTGAGCTTGCCAATAGAGCTTACAGTCCATGCCCTTAGATCCTCCCCCACCTAAGCTAGTGGTGTCATCCTTGATGCCTTAATTCTCGTTCAAACCCAAAGAAATCATGAGAGGTGTTTATGTGCAACTTCAATTCTATTGAGACGAGTTCCCCTCAAGGAACCCAATAACTTTCCCATCTCCGAAAAGAGCACAATTAGACTCATCTTCGAATCAGTTGAATTTCAAAAATACCTCTACCTTCTTAGTAAGCTCACATCTCAATGTCACAAATATATCTTGATGCCAGTCAACCTAGCTCTTTCCTTCCTTTAATAAGCCGCTCAGGGAAATCTTCGAACTGATCACAATGAACTTTCATAAGCAACTCCACACTCAAAGGAACTATCACAACTCCTTCACATTTTTCTTATATTAATCACATCAGATCTTACCATGCCTAGCTCTATTATTAAGAAGCATCGCATCCTCAAATTATGCCACCATGCCTCAATCCAACTCAGTAAAAAATATGTTTATCAACGGGTCCCTGAAATCGATGCTTAAGTGCAATGTTCCTCCCTTCTTGGACTTGAGAACTAAGGGGACAGTATGAGATGTGGAAGGTTGCATGGCATCTTGGATCATAGAAGATGACTAACTTTCATTTCTATCTCCAAGCCATGTCTCAGGAATTCACCTATATCTATCTTCACTTCCAACTTCCTATAGTCTTATCGTGTTCAGCACTCGTTCTGAGTTGTAATGCACAATTGGAAACATGAAAGTCCACATTGGATGCAAGACCATTATGTAGCCCAAGTTAGGTGCAACCACTTCCTCTACCTACCTGAGAAAAGATTTCCCCAGAATGAGCTAGTACCCATTCATCTCGATCACTACAAGGTTCATGGGTGACTAGCATGAACTTATCCACATCACTGCATTATAGATATAACCACTCACTCTTTGTGCTAGTGCATCCAATGCCTTGAAACATGCCTCCATTGGGTCTATCTTGAGCCCAAGCCACTTGGCTCAAGGCTCATTGAAATGTAGTCGTATGTGGTGCTTATGTCTACCATAGCCATCACCTTCATAACCACAAAGTACTCCTCAACGTAACACAACTCATTATTGTAGGCAACCTAAAATGGTCTCCTAGACTTTGGGCCCCATTTATTATTTTATCATTTTATCAATTTTCTGAATCAATGCTTTGAAACATTTTCAATTCAAATAAATTTCCTTGATCAAGTTGTAATTAATTCAATTATTCAATTATTTCAATATTTCCTAAGGTTTGATCATTTTTATTTAATTAAAATATTTAATCTCCCTTTTCATTAAATAAAATTCCTCTTATTTAATTAAAAGATTTAATCTCCCTTTTAATTAAACAAAATTCCTCACATTTAATTAAAAGATTTAACCTCCCTTTTAATTGAATAAAATTTATCTTATTTAATTAAAGTAAATTTCTCCCTTTTTAATTAAATAAAATTCCTCTTCTTTAATTAAATTCAATTCCTCCCATTTAATTAAATAAATTCTTCTAATTTATTTAATTAAAAGAAAACCTCTCTTTTAATTAAATAAATAAAAATCCCCACTTAAAGCACTTTATTTGTTAAAAAAAGAAATAAATTAAATAAAAATTAAATAAAAACTCTTTTTCATCACATCTTCCTAAGTGGTGGTTTTTGCCTCTTAATCTCAACCATTGATCAATTATTTTTGCCTCTTAATCTCAACCCTTCACTTTCCTATATAAGGAAATCTCTCCTTCCCATTTTCATATTAGAGTTTTTAGTATTGTTATGTTGCAGGTTTGGAGAGCAATTTTGGAGGAGCATTTGAGCATTTGAGCTTGGAGATTGCAACTTCTCTCTTCTTGTCTCATTCCTTTTTGCATTCATGGCTATTCATATAGATTAGAATCACGTTTATTTCCATAGATTAATCTTGCATTTGCATTTCCTTTCATAGATTAATATGCATTGTTATCATTTAGATTAATTTCCTTTTATGCATTGCAATCATATAGATTAGATCTCATTTTCATCCATTCAAATCTCTCTTTTCATAGTGTATTTGCAATAGACACAACTAGGTCTATCTAAGGGCCTTCATTTTAAATTTTTACACATCTTTGACTAGAGAGCTATGGATTGATATTTGAGGCCTCATTCTTGAGCAAACTTGAATGGAATGATTCATAGAAGTGTGACAACATTTATGCACACATTTTTGGCACCCACCACGGGGCATGACACTCCTGATTTTCCTCCATTTTATTCAAATCTCAAATTTTCTAATCTTTACATGGTTATTTTATTGAATTTTTTAACTCTAACCCTTGTGCAGATTTGCTTGGACATGAAAACCCTAGATTTTTAAAGATTTGATTATATCTCCCAAACGGCTTGGATTTTTGGCCTAAAAGTTTTTTTGCAAGTTGGTGACATATCAAAGAAGCTTTAGTAAAAAATTTAGAATTTTTTGAGCTATTGTGAATTTGTTATAATTTTTTATTTATTTTTGATAAAACCTTAATTTTTGGTGCAAATCACTGAACTTTTTAGAAATTTTTAAATTTTAAAAAATTTATTTAATTTCTACAGGGGGTCCATTCTTTTATTTTCAAATTTGGATGCAATATTATAGCTCATTTGATTGATTTATGAAAACTAGTCTATTTTATGAAAATGCCTCCCTAGGGCACAAATGAAAAAATATTTTTAAAATTTTGACATTTTTGGAAAGCTCTCTATTTTTTAATAGGGTTCTCTTTTCTGTATTTAGGGTTTGGGATCCAAATTCATAGCAAACAAATCAGATCTTGTTGACTAGGTCAAAAATCAAAATTAAAAAAGGGGTATTTAATGATTAGCTTGCACTTATTTTCACATGGTTCAATGCATGATGTGAGTTGTCATTTTGATTATTTGCTGGTTATTATTTCTCCTAACAATTGATTTTCAGATCTAACCCTAGGGTTTGATATAAGTTGAATATATATTGCATATCTTGTTTGCTTGTTTGCTTGTTTGCTTGTCTTGCTTGTTGGAGAGTTTGTGAGGATTGCTTGGACTTGCTTGGATAAAAAACAAAATGATTCACGTTGCATTGGATTTGAGGTATTTTTTTGATCTCTATAACATTTAGATTTTGGAAATAAAATGAACATCTCACGTGTTTAGCTTGAGTGTTTCTTGCTTTCATAGATCACATTTCCAAATTGGTGCTCTAAAATGGACCTAGATTTTCTTTCTTGCATATATGTTTAACATAGTAATTAGGCCCTATGAACACTATTTTTGGTGATCTTGAGAGAGTGGGATTCATTCGCTTGTTTTACATGCAAAGCTCTTCTTGACAATATATCTCCTTGTAGGTAGGGAAGGATTTTGTTTTCATCTCATTGGTCAACTTGGTTTGGACTTCAACTTTTGGCAATACTTTCTCTCTTTCGGACATTGGTGTCATTTTTTGTTGTGTGAGCCTTGAATGAGGTGATTTCAAATTAGTGTGTCAATGAATCATGTTTTCTATGTTTTGGTGAGGTGAAGAGGCTAGAGGATTATGCTTTTTCCCCTTTTGGGAGAATCAGAAACTTGGAACCCTTGAATCTGAACTAAGTCCCCATGTGGTCCATATTGTGAATCTTCCTTGTTAGAGAGGGTTAACCATAGTGGACATTCCCTTTATTGGGTCAACCATGTGGATGGAACCTCAAGCGGTAATAGCCATTTTCACAATGGTAGTGATAGCCGCTATATAAATGTCCTTGTGGAAGAAATCTCCATGGGTGTAGTTTCTTGTGGGTTGTCAGATCTCCTCAGCAGCTCTTGATTGATTAAATTCTCAGACTGTGTCAAAACCTTGGTGCGCTATGATTGGATTTCACCCACTTGAGATTGCAAAAGTTGCAGAGTCAAGCCATTACTAAGAACCATAGTGAAACAAACTTTTTCTTTCATAGGACTATGTGCGTGATTGGAAAAAAATTTAGAACATACACAAGTAACATTCTTATGGAGTAGAATTACTATGACACTATCTATGTTCATGTGTAAGGTTGCTTTGTCCCTTGCTCATTGTTCGAAGACAATGATTGCTTGAACTCCCTGATTGCTATTTTATGTGCTTGATTCATGATAAAATATGTTAATGCACCTAGTTGGTTATTTAAAACAATCAAAATCTGAGTTTTGTGTCCTTTCCTCAAACGGAGCTATCTACTAGTGCACTGTTGCTATCATTTTTGAGCCCATTTTAGCCTGCTATCCTATCATTTTCAATTTTCTAGGTTGATCTAGATCTGATTAGATTACTTACTCTGCTGTTAGAAGCTTGTTTAGCTTTAGATTCTTGCATTTGACCGCTTGAAAAAGCAATCTTTGATTTCACAAGTGATCTTTCTTTGTGCTTGGTGAGCTAGAAACTATCCTTGTTGAAAAGATAGACCTTCGGATTCTTTGATAACACACTAGGAGAGTTTTGGTAGTCTCTTGTCCATCCATTTTCATACAATTTCAATCTCAATTTTTATAATTTGGGTAAGACCATCCTCCTGGTCCATATGTGTTAAGGGTATTCACCCTTTGATTGTAGCACCTCTGTGGCAGTGTTGGCTTATTTCTATTTGCAATTTTCTATCTTATCTCCTCTTTTTGGACAAGTTAATGCCTTTTCTATCCTAGTTTGGTACCAATGTTTCTTACGGTGATCCTATCAACTAGTACATTTTATTTCATGCTGGTTACAACAAGATATCAAGTAAATCAAGGAAAATGACCTCAAGTGGTTATGACATGTTTCTCAATATTCAAATGAACTTAAATGGTATCAATTTACACAAGATGACTCTTGGTCTTCTTTCTTCCGC
>MU223775.1:2116070-2142224 GCA_018584345.1 Thuja plicata | reverse complement strand
AATTAAAAGATTTAATCTCCCTTTTAATTAAATAAAATTCCTCTTATTTAATTAAAAGATTTAATCTCCCTTTTAATTAAATAAAATTCCTCTCATTTAATTAAAAGATTTAATCTCCCTTTTAATTGAAAAAAATTTATCTTATTTAATTAAAGTAAATTTCTCCCTTTTTAATTAAATAAAATTCCTCTTATTTAATTAAATTCAATTCCTCCGATTTAATTAAATAAATTCTTCTAATTTATTTAATTAAAAGAAAACCTCTCTTTTAATTAAATAAATAAAAATCCCCACTTAAAGCACTTTATTTGTTAAAAAAGGAAATAAATTAAATAAAATCTCTTATTCATCACATCTTCCTAAGTGGCGGTTTTTGCCTCTTAATCTCAACCGTTCACTTTCCTATATAAGAAAATCTCTCCTTCTCATTTTCATATTAGAGTTTTTAGTATTGTTATGTTGTAGGTTTGGAGAGCAATTTTGGAGGAGCATTTGAGCATTTGAGCTTTGAGATTGCAACTTCTCTCTTCTTGTCTCATTCCTTCTTGCATTCATGGCTATTCATATAGATTAGAATCATGTTTACTTCCATAGATTAATCTTGCATTTGCATTTCCTTTCATAGATTAATAAGCATTGTTATCATTTAGATTAATTTCCTTTTATGCATTGCAATCATATAGATTAGATCTCATTTTCATGCATTCGAATCTCTCATTTCATGGTGTATTTGTAATAGACACATCTAGGTCTGTTTGAGGGCCTTCATTTTAGATTTTTACACATCCATGACTAGAGAGCTATGGATCGATATTTGAGGCCTCATTCTTGAGTAACCTTAAATGGAATGATTCATAGAAGTGTGACAACATTTATGCACACAATTATGACCTATGGTGGATGAGTTTGCCTCAGAACTCATCACCTCCTACAACAAGTTGAGTGGTGTAGGAGCACCTAGGTAGGCTAGTTGTGGAAATGTAACCTAAGGTTTGGTCATTTTTTGTTTTGTCTTGTAGTGGTTCTATCTATACCACTAGGTGAATAAAGGGACCAAGTTTCCTAGTGTGTGAAGTGTTTGTAGGAGGATAGGTCTTAATAGGTCCTTAGTGACCTTTAGGTCCATTTACATCCAATTAGGTGTTTTTGGAATTTTGTAAAAAAATGAGCCAAGTAAGGTAATAGAGGTCCTATTGGATGGTTTTTCATCATATTTGGTGGATTGGACAAGTTTGGGCATACTTGGACCAAGTTTGGAGACCAAACTTGAAAGTTGCAAAAAGTTGTCAATGTTGTCATTGGTAACATTCACAACTTTTATGACAAGTTTGCATTTTTGGTGGAATTGGTTAGGTAACTATCTAAAATTGATGAATTAGTGTTAGGTTCAACTATATAAGACCATCATCAAGATGTTTGCAGGGTTGGCAAGTTAGAACAATTTTGTGTACGGACTGTGTAAAGCAATTATAGTGACTATTTGTTCCTTTTGAAGTGATCGGATTACTAAATGGATTGAAAGAACTTTTGTAAGCTTTGTTTAGTGTAATGTAGGTTATTTCTGAACTTCTTGTGGTGTTAGATTGTCAGATTCAATAGTTTTAGTTGTTTGAATAAAATCTTTCAAATCTAGTCGAGTCGCTGGTTTTGATTGAGCATAGTTTGCAAATGGCGTCTTACCTCCATTTCCACCGGGGCTTTGACAAAGGCTCTTGGATTATAAGAGTAGACTCCATGTACATTGTGTACATAGTAGGAGGGCCTAGGAAATGAATCAAATCATTTTTAAGGTGATTCCCTAGGCGAACCAAAGTGGCAGGGCTAGGGATCACTAGTGATTACAGAGCTAGCTAGAGGGATTGAAAGCATCCATAGCTTCAATCAGAGAATGTGGGAAGTTAGGAGAGTCAATTAAGGATCCCCAAACTAGAGGAGGACTTTGGAGGAGGCATTTTGTTAGCCAAGAAATTTCATATCTTGAGCAGATAGTGCAAAAGACCTAAAACCCTAAATTTTAGGCATGAATGTAGGGAGGATTGTACAGACACCTCTGAGACCCAAGACCTAGAAAATCCTTAGGTTTTTGATAAAGGGTATAAGGATATGAACTTGGTTTTCATAATTGTTTGGAAGATTTAAGAGTTGTTGCAGAAAAGGTGCTTAATTAGGCCTAAAGCTTGTAGCCCTATTTTGGGTGAGATTACCTTGGAATTTGGAACTCATTTAGGGTTACATGTCCAAGAAAGGTTGTGAGGGTTGGAATTAGTCCATGCCTTTCCAATTTGGGAATGTTTGGGATCCAATTGGATCGGATATTTCAGATGGAGAAAGAAAGACCAAATTGAGGTCCAGTGAAGAATATACAGAGTTTGAATTCTATCTTGTTGGTGTGCACTTTTTGAAGGACTTAGGATCTTGTGATAAGATACCTAAGGAGCTTAGGGTTAGAAAAATAACCCTAGTAGGTCAGAGAGTGACCTAGGAGAACCTAGAAGAGGTCTTAGGAGAAGAAATACAGGTGCTACATCAGAGTGGTATCAGAGCAAGTTGAGAAACCTGGGAAGATTGGTTTATGTCAGAAGTGGAATCTTGTGGTTCTACAAAGATGGTGACAAATAAAGAACTAGCCAATGATATGGAGGAGAAAAAGGAGAAAAATAGACTCCTTGAGGATAGCTTGGAAGCAATGAGAGTAAAGATGGAGAAACTAGTAGATGTTACTAGGAAGAAAGAATATGAAGCAAAAACCAGTAGTAAGGGTAAGAAGAAGATTAAGGAAGAAGACTAAATTCCTAAACCTGACCCAGTATTGAATGAAGAACCTCTCTTAAAGGCCATAAAAGCATTGAGTGGAAAATCTTTGGAAGGGATACCTTTGTTTGTAGGAAAAATAGATATTGAGGTAGTCAAGGACTAGATTGAAGCAATGGAGAATCACTTAAAATGTGAAGGGATAAGTGAGGCCCAAAGGGTTAAAGTGGCCAAGTCTAGACTCAAAGGGTCAGCTTTGACTTGGTGTAAATACCTTCAGGATGAGAGGGTAAGCATGGGAAAGAAACCAATAGAAAATTGGAATGCTATAGTAACCAAATTGAAGGAGAGTTACCTTCCAAAGGACTACAAAATACAACTCCATATGAAGAGACAAAACTTGAAGTAGAAAGACCTAGATGTGCCCTCATATACTGAGGAATTCCAAAGATTGTGTTTGAGATATAACTTTTAGGAAGATGAGACAATCAAAGTGGCTAGATACCTGGGTGGATTGAAGTGGAACATCGAAGAGGAGATTATCCTATGGACACCTACCACCATCCAAAAGTGTCATCAATTGGCTATAAAGGTGGAAGAGAAGAATAAGAAGAAAGGGAATTCTAGTTTCAACAACAATAATAACAATAGAGGCAGGGGAAGAGACAAGAGTGGTCAAAGAGGAGGCTACCAAGGAAGGGGTAGTGAACAAAGATCCCAAGGAGAAAATAAATTGACAGAGCAGTAGACTGAGAACATTTCAAGGAAGGGCTATAATAGAGGTAGGGGTGAAATGGGGGTTTTAACAAAGAAAGAGGAGGTAGGAGTGGATCTTACTTTGCCACTATGAATTGCTACTACTATGGGCAACTAGGGAATCCAGCTTATAGATGTCCTAACAAACCTTCTGGAGAAAATAGTGACAAGAAGGTAGCTTATGCACATCAGGATACTTCTAGTGTCAAAACTCTGTAGATAGATCATATAGACTCAAATATGGGTGAGAACCTAATGTTTAGAAGGGTCTTAATAAGGCAACCAATCAAGGATGAGCCCAAACATATGACGGCACTATTTGGAATCAGATGTAAGATCCTTGCTAAAGTATGTAAGGTGATTGTTGGTTCTGGATCCACATACAACATCATTTCAGAGGAGGCAGTAGTAAATATTAAGCTAGCAAAAATACCCCATGTGAACCCTTATATGGTGACAAGGCTCAACAAAGGCTAGAGTGTCTTGGTCAATGAGCAAACATGGGTAGAATTCTCAATAGCAGGATACAAGGATAGATTGGTTTGTGAAATCCTACTAATGGATCCTTGTCATTTTATTCTTGGGAGGCCTTGGAAATTTGATAATGGATCAATATATGATGGGAAAGAGAACTCCATAAATTCAAGAAAGGAAGAAAAACCTTCAAAGTTCAGACTTTATTATAGGATGAGGAACCACAGAATAAAAATCCTAATGTTATGTTATGCACTGGTAAGGAGTTTGTGAATGACATAAAAGATGATGATGGAGAAGGTTATGCTATTTTTTTAGCACATAAGGAAGAGGAAACACTAGTGAAGGAGCCACTACCAAAGGAAGTGCAAGAATTTCTTGAGAAATATAAGGACATTATGAGTGATGGAACTCCTGCAACCCTACCACCTAAGAGGGTTATAAGTCATCAAATAGAATTTGTACCAGGGGCATCCTTTCCCAATAAAGTAGCATCCAAGTTGACTCTAGATTAGAACTTGGAGGTTGCAAGACAAGTAGAAGAGCTCTTTGATCAAGGCTTGATCAAGAAGAGCATTAGCCCTTGTACAGTCTCAGTTGTTATAGCATAAAAGAAGGGGGAAAGTGGAGATTATGCATGGACTCAAGGGCTATAAATAGGATCACAATAAGGTAAAAATTCCCAATCCTAAGAATAGAGGATCTTCTAGATTGCCTAGGTGGGGCAATGTACTTCACAAAGCTAGATTTGAAAAGTGGTTATTACCAAATTAGTGTTAAGAAAGGTGATGAATGGAAAACAACATTCAAGACCACAGATGGGTTATATAAATAGATTTTGATGTCATTTGGCCTCTGTAATGCTCCAGCGCATTCATGAGGCTCATGAATGAGGTGCTCAAGGATTTCACTGGAAATTTTGTGTTGGTATATCTTGATGATATACTAATTTTTAGTAAAACAAGAGAGGAACATATCAGATATGTTGAGGCAGTGTTGAAGAGGTTACATGAGGAGAAGTTGGCCATTAACCTTGAGAAGCATGAGTTCTTTAAAAAAGAACTAGTTTAATTGGGCTTTGTAGTGTCCAAGGGGTATTTGAAGATGGACAAAGACAAGATTGTTGCAATCTTGAACTGGCCTCCACCTACCACAACCACAGAGGTAAGGAGTTTCCATGGCCTTGCCCAATTTTATTGGAATTTTATTAAGAATTTTAGTGGAATATGTGCACCTTTGATGGATACCATAAAGGGTGGGGTCAATACTAAGTTTAGATGGACAGTAGAAGTATGGAATGCATTTAAGTTATTAAAGCAACAAGTGGCTACTCAATCAATTCTCCAATTACCAATATTTGAGAAGTTGTTCACCATTGAGTGTGATGCTAGTGGGTTAGTAGTAGGAGGGGTATTGAGTCAAGAAGGTAGACCTATTGCCTTCTTTAGTGAGAAATTGAATGAGGCTAAGAAGAAACACTCTTCTTTCAATTTGGAACTATATGCACTAGTTCAATCATTGAGGAAATAGAGACATTGTATGTTGCCCAAAGAGTTTGTAGTATTCACTAACAATCAGGCTCTTAGTTACATTAACACCCAAGAAAAATTGAGCAATAAATATTTGAAGTGGATGGGGTACTTGTGGGCATTCACTTTTACTATCAAGCACAAGAAGGGTCAACTCAACAAGGTGGCAGATGCCTTAAGCGGGAGGATGTTGACAGTACAAGAAGTTCACTTGAATATAATTGGAATTGAAAGTTTCAGAGACCTAGACAATTCCGATGAGGATTTTAGTGAGGCCTATAAGGTATGTGTTTATTTTGAGAATCATTTTCATAGCTAGTTCTCTGATTTTACTTTGCAGAATGGATTATTGTTCAAGGGAAATTAGTTATGTGTACCCAAAGGGTCAATGAGGATGTACCTCATCCAAGAGAAACATAATGGTTCTCTAAGTGGTCACTTTGGTAAGGACAAGACCTTGGATTTGGTCCAAAGGTTCTACCATTGGCCAAAATTGGTGAAGGATGTCACCAAGTATGTGGAGCAATGTGTTGTTTGCATGAAGGAAAAATGAGGAATGAGTAATGCAGGGTTGTATCAGCCTCTACCAATCCCTAATAGGCCATGGGAGTGTGTAAGTATGGATTTTATTGTAGGGTTACCCAAAAGTAAACAGGGGTATGATAGCATTTATGTAGTTGTTGATAGATTTAGTAAAATGGGGCATTTCATCCCATGTAGAACTAGTAGTGATGCTAGCCACATAGCTTATTTGTTTTTCAAAGAAATTGTAAGGATTCATGGCCTTCCTTTGAGTAAAGTCTCTAATAGAGATGTGAAAATTGAGTCATTTTTGGAGAACTTTATGGACAAGGCTGGGTACTAACCTATCTTTTGGTTCAGCTTACCACCCTTAGACTGATGGAAAAACTAGGGTGGTAAATAGAGTGTTGGGTAACCTCTTGAGGTTCCTAACTAAGGAGTATGGGAAGACTTGGGATGTGTTTATTCCTCAAGCTAAATATGCTTATAATGATAGCAAGAATAGGATGAAAGGAAACAACCCATTTGAGGTTGTTTATGGCATACACCCTAGGGGTGTTTGTGAGCTTAGAGATATTGGTGGAATGGAATATAGAAGTGGCCATGCAGAGGATTTCACCTCTACCATGAAAGAGATACAGGACCAAGTAAAGAAGCAAATACAAGACACTCAACTTAAGCTGAAAGCCAAAGTTGATGAGAAAAGGAGAGATGTTCAGTTTGAAGTGGGTGACTATGTGATGGTCTACTTAAAAAAATCCAGACTATAGAAGGGTATCCCTACCAAACTTCAGATGAAAAGGGTGGGACCTCACAAGATCTTGGAAAAATATGGAGCTAATGCATATAAGGTGGACTTACCATCAGACTTGAGTATATCTCTAATTTTTAATGTTCAAGATTTGATACAGTTTAGAGGGAAGATGGATGAAATCATTCCAAATAGTCAGGGGGTCAGTGGTGATGTAGAGGTTGTTGTATTGCCTCCAAAGTTTCAGATGGTGGATAACAAAGTTTTAGACTCCCGGGTCAAGAAGACCACTAGACACAAAGTCTACATGGAAAATTTGATCCAATGGAAAGATAGACTAGAATTAGAAGCCTCATGGATTGCAGAGGCCAATTTCAAGAAGATTGGCATCTCAGTGGATCTACTATCCATAGGAGTGACATAACTCTTCCTTTTTGGGGGAGTATGGTGCAGGAGCACCTAGGTAGGCTAGTTATGGAAATGTAACCTAGGGTTTTCTCCTTTTTTTTGGGTTGTAGTGGTTCTAGCAAGACCACTAGGTGAATAAAGGGACCAAGTGTCCTAGTGTGTAAAGTGTTTGTAGGAGGATAGGTCTTAATAGGTCCATAGTGACCTTTAGGTCCAATTAGGTGTTTTTGGAATTTTGTAACAAAATGAGACAAGGGACTAGAGGTCCTATTTGATATTTTTTAATCATATTTGGTTGATTGGACAAGTTTGGGCATAGTTGGACAAAGTTTGGAGACCAAACTTTAAAGTTACAAAAAGTTGTCAATGTTGTCATCGACAACATTGACAACTTTTATGACAAGTTTGCATCTTCGGTGGGATTTTTTATATAACTATCTGAAACCAATGATTTAGTGTTATTTTCTACTATATAATACCATCCTCAAGATGTTTGCAGGGTTGGCAAGTTAGAAAAATTTTGTGTATGGACTGTGTAAAGCAATTACAGTGACTGTTTGTGCTTTTTGAAGTGATCAGGTTATTTAATGGATTGAAAGAAATTATATAAGATTTGTTTAGTGTAATGTAGGTTATTTTAAAACTTCTTGTGGTGTTAGATTGTTAGATTCAATAGTTTATTTGTTTGAATAAAATCTTTCAAGTCTAGTCCAGTGGCTGGTTTGATTGAGCATAGTTTGCAAATGGGGTCTTAACTCCATTTTCCACCATGGCTTTGGAATAGGATCTTGGATTATGAGAGTAGACTCCATGTATATTTTGTACATATTAGGATGGCCCAAGAAATGAAGGAAAGCATTTTTAAGGTTATGCCCTAGGCGACCCAAAGTGGCATGGCTAGGGATCACAAGTTATTGCAGAGCTAGCTAGAGGGATTGAAAGCATCCTTAGCTTCAATAAGAGAATGTGGGAAGGTAGGAGAGTCAATGAAGGATCCCCAAACCATAGGAGGAGTTTGGAGGAGGAAATTTGTTAGCCAAGAAAGTTCATTTCTTGAGAAGATAGTACAAAAGACCTTAAACCCTTAATTTTAGGCATGAATGTAGGGAGGACTGTACGGACACCTCTAAGAGCCAAGACCTAGAAAATACTTAGGTTCTTGATAAAGGGTATCAGGATATGAACTTTTTTTTCATACTTGTTTGGAATATTTAAGAGTTGTTGCAGAAAAGGTGCTTAATTAGGCCTAAAGCTTGTAGCCCTATTTTGGGTGAGATTGCCTTGGAATTTGGGACTCATTTAGGGTTACATGTCCAAGAAAGGTTGTGAGGGTTGGAATTATTCCTCTTAACACCATTGAATCCTACCTTTCTAATTTTTGAATGTTTGGGATCCAATTGGATTAGATATTTTAGATGGGGCAAGAAAGACCAAATTGAGGTCTAGTGAAGAATATGTAGAGTTTGAATTATATCTTGTTTGTGTTCACTTGTTGAATGACGTAGGATCTTGTGATAAGATACCTAATGAGAGAAGGGTTAGACAAAGAACCCTAGTAGGTCAGAGAGTGACCTAGGAGAATTGAGGAGAGGTCTTAGGAGAAGAAAGACAGGTGCTACATCATCGAGACATTGCAAAACTCCCACATCTACAATATATTTGTCATTTGTTAACACCAAATTGATCTATGCTCGCTCCAGGCACTCATGATGAAAGTGATCAAGATGCTCGCAGATGAAGCAACTATGATCTTGTTTTGCCTACTTTGTCTCCCTATGAGAAGGATCACCTCCATTCTTTTTAGCCTTCCTCTCTTTGCGATCCCCATTCTGACTCAAAGCACTATCTCCCGTGACATTCCTTGGATAGAATTTCTTAATCCAATTAGCATTTTTGTATTTGGCTCCTCAAAAACCCATCATTGCATTTCCCTTGATATCTAGCAAGCCATCTTCCAGTGTAATCACCTCGACCAAACTTTGAACCCTTTTTTCCCAACAACTCTTCAGGTTCCCAACCATGAAGGTTCTTCATGAAGAGACACAACATTTGAAAGTTATTCAATTTTGTGCACTCAAAATACAAAACTTGGAATTCATGAAAATAGTCACAGATCTATTCTGTGTGCTTCAACTTGTGAAATGGAGCTGGGATGACCCTGTCAAAGTTCCATGTCTTGATCAGATATTATAATGTTTTCTTTAGCTCGATCTAGTTCTTCATCAATTTGACTAACTTCCTTCTTGTTTTTTAGCCAAATGTTTCCTCCTTCAAATCTTCCTACTCCTCATGAAGCATGATGCCCCTTTATTTACTTAAGCTTCATCACTCACCATCGACACACCCGACAACAATTTTTCTACATCCGAGAATAAATTTTCCAAGGCCTTTTTATTGTGTTCTCTGTCATACAAGATGATCTACACTGCCTTTGATCCCTGACCTCCTTGCAATAGTGTACAATGAAGAAACTGACCCTCTTTTAGAAACTTCACATCCTTGTGCACTGATTCCAACTGCTCAACTAGCATTTCCAATTCATCTATCACTCAATCCTCTGAGTTAGAATTGTCCAATGCATCCAATCATGAGTTTGAGGATGACACCCATTATAATAACTATTTGCATCTACCATGTCACCTCTAAGTCACTACGATGTCAAAATATTTTCTTAGATCTCCAAAGAAAACCTTTTCTTCATAGTACTATAACCCATTTTCCTTTGCACTCCACAAACTAAACCCCATGCCTTAACTCAACTTTGATACCAACTTATCCCAAGTTCTGTATCAGTGTAATGAACTCAGCCTCAAATTGATATTTGGTTTGATACTAATTGTCACAAGGTTTGAGAGTTCCACAAGTGTTTCACTAGCAAGGATCTTGGCAAAGTCAACTCTAGACTAAGCCTAACCCATTTTAAGGACCCATTTAGATTAATTCACCACAAATAAGTGTAATAATATGTCACATAAATAACTTTGTTAAGAACTCAAAAAGGAACTCAGATGCAAGACAAGAACACAACACATAATATGGGGGTGAGCATGAATTCTTTACACATATATAATCCAATTCAAAATTACAAAGCCAAGTGTGCATGCATTCAAAAACACAAGTTACTACAAAGATACCTGAGCTAACACTCAATCAGCCGAGTTTATTATAAAGATATCAAAAAGTGAGCTCTAAGCTCTGTCAAAAGGAAAGCAATCTTGACTCCCATCTCGTTCCCTCACTCCCTACTCCAAATTACCTTCGCTCCAAAAACAACTTCAATTGAATCCATTCCACCATGATTAATCCAAATACCTCAAGAACACCTTACTTAAATAGGCACCTCCTTGGATTAAATCCATGGAGAATGCCCACAAAAAAATATCTTGATCGTATAGCTAGGAAAATTCCACAACAATCTGATCCTATAATCATGCTCAAATGGCTCAAGATCATCAATGCATCAACCCCTAAAATGAAAGAGACCTAAGTAAAAAGTGAGGCAAAATCTACACATGTTAATGTTATGAGTCATCCCAACTTATGTTAGCCTCCAATGATGCCTCAAACTTACAAATACCTCATTCTTTGCTTCATGCGATCCCCCTTCGGACCTCTCCACTAATTCAAGATCTGATGCTGACTCTAAGTGACCTCGTCCAATTGAAAAATTTAATCCATGCATCCCAATTAAACTTGGATCCAAAAATAAATCATCTGACACAAAGTCATGTTGAGATTGCTAATAGAGCTCATATTATAGGGCCCTTACATCAAGTTCTACCTATATGGCACTGGTAATGATCTCAGAGAGCTCAAGTCCAGATTATGCCTAACCTATTTTGAGGACATGATTCAGATTAATGTAGAGTAAATAACTTAAATAATATGTCACATAAAGAACTTTGTTAAGGAATCAGAAAGGAACTTGGATGTAAGATAAGAACACAACACTAAATATGGGGGTGAGCACAAAATATCTATACATCTACAAACTAATTAAAATTTACAAATTCAAGCATGAATGCATTCACAAACACAAGTTTCCATAAAAGATACCCTAGATAACATTCAATTAGCTGAGTTTAATATAAAAATATCAAAACTTGAGCACTAAGCTTTGTCATAATGAATGCAATCCATACTCTATGTTGAATTCCTTGCACTACATTAGATCACCTTCACTATGAATGACTTCATTCCAATTTAATGATGCTAAATGCCTCCAACACTCCTTTCTTAAGTAGCCACCTCCTTAGATTACATCCTTGGATAATGAGCTCAGTCGGCCTAAAATAAGATCTTCATTGCAAAACTAGAAAAAATGATCAATACTGTGATTCATCAATCACGCAAATTCCTTGAGCACATCAATACATCGGCCCCAAATAACAAGTCGCATGCAATCAACACATGTTATCATTATTGAGTAATCTAAACTCATGTCAGCCTTTGATCATAGCTTGAATACTGGGGAGCTCACTCTCAAGAGAACTCTTTCTCCAATAAAGGCTTCTCCTTGAGCCTTCTTAGGGTTATTATTACCACCTTAACTAGAGGACAACTTTTTGATCCTCTATCTCATTTAGAGCTCTCCATCAACTTCAAACTCTCCTTAAGTCCTTCTCCATTATTCTATGCACTGAAAGGCTTATCTTGCTACTTTCTCTCCAAACTATCTTTTCCTATAGAGAGAGGCTTCCTAACCATCCCTAGGAAACTTCTAACTCATCTTGATCCATTTTTATGGATCTCTCAATTAGGTTTCAAACGGGTTCATAATTTTCAAGGTTTTAGGCCTTGTAGTCTTTTAAGCCTAATTAGCCCTCCTACACACTGTAATCTTGGATTTTATCACAAACCCCCTTAACAACCCTATGGATAAATTATGAGTTCTCTATATGACTAGATCTAAGGATCTAGGATTTTCAAGGTTTTAGTTTTCCACTCTGTCTATACACTGTACTTTCACCAAACCCCTATTTCTAAGGGTTTCTAGGGCATGCACACTAGTTTGGTTTCTTGTTTTTCAATAGGTACTCTAATTACCTCCTCTACACTCCTCATTACATCTAAATGTCAAAGATACATTCCCCTACCCTTTCATACCTCTTTTTTTCACACACACCAATCCAATAGTAATACTTATTGCTTCTGCACCATTACGGCTTCCTTGCCAGAATACATAGTACTCGCCTAGGGCCTGATTGTTTTCATAGCTTCCCTACACACAAAAAATACTCACACCATATTTACAAAATATGTAAATTTATTTTCCTGATTCCAAGTGGTCATAGAGTTTTGGACCATGGGAACACCAAGAAAAGCCATTATTTACATAACTAGTTCAAAACTGGACAGTGAACCAGTGAAACTTAAGGAATCTGCAAAATATTCACTAGAAAGACTAAATGATCAAACAAATTCCACAAATACCAACTACATAACACACAAAGAACTCTCAATGCATTATTTTACTCTATTCAGTCCATTAAAGTATTGGATGATGACTATATTAACAAAATACAGTGCAATTCACTCCTTCTCAACACACAGTCCATACACAATAAAAACTAACAGTCAGATTAGGATTTAATCCACCTTATATACCATATTCCCACTTTTTTGGACCCTCATGTTTGGATTTGGGCACCATTAAACCCCTTTCCTAGTTTTTAGGAAATGTTGTCATGACAACTTTGTAAAGTTGCAAAGTTGTCATGAGCAACTTTTACAACTTTTACACAAATGGAAAACATCTACTTCCAATGGCCCAACTTGATCCTCAACCACCTAATATCACCTTAAAACATTAAAAAACATCAAACCCCTAAGTGCCACTTCAATTTGAAGTTTTGATCAACCTTTGACCTTTTGGTTGACTTTCTAGGACCTAAGCACCTAGATCCTATTTGATCTCATCAAACACTTAAGCCATAACCAATCTTAACTCTAGGAACACACAAAACACACTTGGGACTTCATATTTAGTCCTTATTAACTTTGGTGGTTGGCCAAACCAACCTACAAGCAAAAATTCTTTAAAGATCTAACAAGACCTTAAGGTGCTCTTGCACCGTCCCCCCCTCACAACACAAAAACCAACGTATATTAGGTGTGATGAACTCCATAATTACTCCATGCTTCCTGAAGTGTTCCTCTTTGATCCATGTAGCCTCTAACTTAGGTTGGTATTCCCACTTCACCAAGTTTTCCATGTACTCTTTCTTCCTTGTCTTCTTCTTCACCCTGGAATCTAGAATTCTTTCCACTTGTGGCTTAACTTGAACAGGTAATCTAATTCCTTCCACATCCCTAATTACCTCAGTACTATACTCTTCTTCACCTATCTCTTGTCCTTTGTATGGAATCAAATCCTTTACATTGAAAATGGGGGAAATTGACATATCCTTTGGTAGATCTATCTTGTAGGCATTGGGTCCATACTTAGCCAATACCTTACAAGGTCCAATTCTCTTCATTATCTGTTTGCTTGGTATTCCCTCTGTAGTTTGCTTTTTATTCCTTCATATTTCTTAGAATTCAACTTTGATTGGCCTCCATTAGAGTCTTCTTCACTTGTTCATGGACTTCTCTCATTGACTATGCAAAGTCATCTGCATGTCCACTGATTCCTTCATATCCCTTTAAGTCTCTAAGCTTCATTACACCACTTGGATTTATGTCATATACAATCTCAAATGGACTCTTAGAAACATTCCTATTTTCTCTATAATTGTAGGCAAATTCTTCCTGTGGGATAACTTGTTCCCATCCTTACCCATACTCTTTTGTCAAACATCTTAGCAAGTTGCCAAGAACCCTGTTGATCACTTCTATCTAACCATCTGTTTGAGAATGATATGTAGATCCATTAGATAATTTAGTTCCTAGTCTTCTCCATAGGGGCTTCTGAAAGTTCCCCATAAACTTCACATCTCTTTGTGCAACAATACTCATTAGTAAGCCATGTATCCTAACTATCTCCTTGAAGAAAAGGTGGGAAATGTGAGTGGCATCAGGAGTTGTCTTAAATGTAATGAAATGACTTATTTTAATGAATCTATCCACAACAACAAACACATTATCTAAACCAATTGGAGGGTAGAAGTACAAACTTGTGTCACACTTTTACAAAGGAAGAGGACCACAACATGAAAAATTGTTAAACTTTAATGACATAAAAGTGGCATTTGTGTTTAGAATTTAAAAATGATGTAAACTAATGAATTGTGTAAAATTGGATGTAGTTTATGCCTATAATTTTTTAAAAATTTTTTGAATAAGAATTGACATAGTTTTTAAATTTTTGAACTCCATTTGTTAATTGCTGAAAAATGCTAAAAATATACGGTCTAGTTCCCACCAACAAAATATATGTAAATAATATTTTTTTCCTATTATTTCATTATATTTTTTAGATGACATGTACAAATAGTGCAAAAAAAAATGAAAGATTGATTTTTGGTATGTATTTTGTCTGTTAAAACTACTCAAAGTCAGAGTTACCCAAAATTAACAATTTCTGTCTCCTTCCTAATTTGCCCTAGAAAATCTACACCAAATACAAAATAAATTATATTTTCTTGAAGAGGACTCTCTCATCTAGTGTTAAATATAAGTTTTAATTTTTTTTGACATGATTTGCTATTTTTTGGGTTTTTTGAACAAGCGTGTTCTTCAATGTTAAAATACCTAATTAGAGATTTTTAAACTTATAATATATTATATGTAATCAATATACTATAAAAATTATATTACCATAATGTAGACTCCAAGATCTACAAAAGGGTATTTTTAGAGTTTAAAACAAGTTGATTTTTTATGGAGAAATCAGTTGTATAAGTGAGAAGTTCTACAATTTTGAAATTTTAGCCTATTTGGTTGCCACATAGGATGCCACATAGGTAGTTCTAACTAGAACTAGTTTGGCCAAACCAGTTCTAGCCGAAACCCCCTATATAAATATGTGCCAATTCTTCATCGATAGAACATAGTTGGCTTATATTTACTCGTAAATTTTTAGTCAGAACTGGTCAGACCAAACCTGTTTTGGTCGGAACTCATTTTCCAAATCGATGCCGCATGGTGCCACATTTTTTCCATGTATGTATGTTCAAAACTGTTTCAGATGAAACTATTCTGGTCAAAACAATTTCGGTTGGAACTACGAAAATTGTCCTCAAGTGCAGCACAACTGTGTACTTTTACCATGGATTCCTCGGTAACCCCACTATCAATTCCATTATTATCAATTGTCATGGTCTAATTGGGATGGATAATGGCTAGTAAATAATTGCATTTGATGATGTCCCATTTTCCTTCTGACATACTCCACACTGCTCCGCATACCTTCTAACATATTTCTACATTTTAGGCCACCAATAAAATATTTCCACTAAGTCCAGGGTCTTATTTAACCCAAAGTGTCCACTCAAACTTCCATTGTGATTATCTTGGATAAGGTTCTCCCTCATGGAACCCCTTGGAACACATAACTATTTTTTGTTAAACAACAAACCATTCTGCAAGGTATAGTCTGCAAACTCACTATGAAAGTGATTCTCAAAATCAGTACACACCTTATGAATCTCTGAGAAATCAATATCTCCCTCATATAGGTCTTTGAATCCTTCAATCCCTATACTCTGCAATTGAATCTCTTGGATGGTGAGGAACCTCCTACTCAGGGCCTATTCTACCTTGTTATTCACCCCCTTTTTGTGTTTGATGGTGAAGGTATATGACTACAGAAACTCCATCCATTTTATGTGCCTCAAACTAAGCTTATCATGTGTATTAATGTAGCTTAATGCATGGTTATTAGTATAAACCACAAATTCTTTGGGAAAAAAATAGTTCCTCCACTTCTTAAGAGCCTGCACCAATACATAAATCTCAAGATCATTTGAGGAGTATCTAGACTTTGCCTCATTAAGTATCTCACTAAAGAAGGCTATTGGTCTTCCTTCCTGACTTAGGACTGCACCCACTGCTATGTTGCTAGAATCACATTCCACAATGAAAATTTTATCAAATTTTGGTAAAACCAGTATTGGTTGGGTGGCTACTTCCTTTTTCAATTTCTCAAATCCCTCATTGGCCTCCTTGGTCCATAAAAACTTTGTTTTAAGTCCTCCTTTGATAGTATCAAGGACTAGTGCACATATTTCACTAAGTTTCCTAAAAAAATTCCTATAGAATTGTGCTTACCCATGGAAGCTTCTGACTTCAATCCCTATCTTAGGAGTAGGCCAACTCAAAATAGCTTCAACATTTCTCTTGTCCATCTTCAAGTCACCTTGGGATACTACAAATCCTAGGTAGACTAGTTATTCTTGTAGAAACTCACTCTTTTAAGGATTTATGGTGAGCTTCTCCTCCTGTAACCTCTTCAACACTAGTTCTAAGTGTTTCATATGGTCTTCATTTGTTTTAATAAAAATTAGGATGTCATCTAGGTAGACAATAACAAATACACCTATGTAATCCTTCAAGACTTCATTCATGACCCTCAAAAAAGAACTAGGTGCATTAGTAAGCCCAAAGGAAATTACTAACAATTCATATAGCCCCTCTGTAGTTTTAAAGGAATACTTCCACTCATCACCCACTTTCATTCTAATCAAATAGTACCCACTCTTCAAGTCAATCTTTGAGAAGTACTTATCACCCACTAAGCAATCCATTGAATCTACTTTTCTATGAATAGGAAATCTATATCTAATAGTTATCCTATGAATTGCCATAGAATCAATACACATTCTCCACTTAGCTCCCTTTTTAGGAGCCAACACCACTGGGACAACACATGGTCTTATGCTTTTCCTGATTAACCCTTGATCCAATAGCTCTTGAACTTGTCTTGCGATCTCTTTATTTTGTTCTGGTATCATTTTATATGTAGCCTTGTTAGGCAATGATGCCCCTGGAAAAAATTCAATTTGATGACTTATCTCTCTTTTTGGTGGTAATTTAGCTAGTGTCCCTTCACAAATGATGTCTTTAAACTAACCTTGTAACTCTTTCACTTCTGTTGGCATGGGTTCTTGTTTAGGTGTCTCCTCTTCCCTTGGCTTCACTAGGATTGTATAGCCAATTCCTTCTTCCTCCTTCATGTCCTTGAGGAATTTTTTCCCACTCATTAGTAGGGTATTGTATTCCATCCTATCCACTCTTTCTTCTTCTATTAATGATTGTATCTTATAAGTTAATCCATTCTTCTTGAATGGTTACTTATTCTCCTTCCCATGGTGAACTACTTCTCTATCATACTGCCATGATCTACCAAGCAACAGGCGGCATATATCCATTGGAAACACATCACAAAGTATCCTATCTTGATACTTTCCAATAGTGAACTCAAACCACACTTGTTCATTCACCAAGATATTCTAGCCCTTATTCAACCAGGTTACTTTGTAAGTTCATACATGAGGAATCTTTACCAATTTGAGCTTTTGTATTGCTTTCTCTTAGATCACATTGTTAGTAGATCCAGAGTCAATTATGACCCTACATACCTTACCAAGTATCTTACATTTGACCCTAAATAGATCCCTTATGCGCTTTTGTTCATCCTTCATAGATGACTTGATTATAATCCTCCTTAGCATAAGATTCTCTCCCTTCACTGAATCAAGATAGATCTCTGATTGTTTGGTCATGTCCTCCTCTTCTACATAGGAAATATTATTCTCACCTTGTGAAGTTTCTATCTTATCTGGACACCTATAAGATGGGTGACCTAATTGGCCATAGTAGTAACACTTCATTGTACCAAAGTGTGAGCTCCCTCCAAACCTAGCTAAACTTCCTCTTCCACCATTGTGAAACCCTCTTCTTCTATTATATCCTCCTCTATTATTAGAATAATGGTTTTGTTTAGCACCCCTAGAGTCACCTTGGCTTCTATTTTCATTGCCCCTTCAACTATATCCACCTCTATATCCTTCTCTAGAGTCTCTACCTCTTCCTCTACCCTTGAGTTAGAGTCTTGCTTCATTCTAAGTTTCTCTTCCACTTTTAAGGCCATTTGGAAATATCTATGAATGGAGGTTAGAGTAAAGAGGCTTAGCTCTTCTTGTATATTTCACCTTAATCCATTAAGCTACCAAGCAACCTTTATTCTCTTTGTCTCTTGTACCCTAGATCTAAGACAAAGCTTCTAGAAATCTTCTATATAGGATGGCACAACCAGCTCCTTTTGTTTGAGATTCTAACTTCTCTTATGTAGTTGGATATCATAGTCTTCTGGTAGGCATTTTTCTTTCTATTGACTTCTTCCCTTCTTTCTCTCTTTCTTCTTGCAAAAACTTCCACCAAGTTAGTGCTTGTTCTCTTAGCCTTGATTTGGCTATCTTCACCTTATGTGCCTCTATGATTCCATCACATTCAAAATGGTTCTCCATACCCTCAATCCATTCCATAACCATTTTTGGATCCATCTTACAAGAGAACACTGGAATACCTTCTAGGGCCTTTCCACTTAATTCATTGAGAACCTTTAGGAATGGTTCCTCGGGTAGAGGAGGGCCAAGCTCTAGTTCTTTCTCCTCCTCAACTTTTTTCATTCCTTTATCTTTATCTTCACTCATTTGTTCTTTCATCTTACAAGTTGTCTCTACAACTTCTACCAAATTCAACTTCATTTCTTCCATAGCTTCTTCAATAAGCCTATTCTTGTCTTTCTTCTCTGACAAGTGCCTTGTCAATTCTGCATTGGTCACCATGGTGCTTTCTCCTATGGATTCACCTCTCTCTTACATACACTAATCAATTCAAAAGCCTTGCAATGGCTCTGATGAAAATTGATGGGGAGCTCACTCTCAAGATAAGTCTTCCTCCAATCAAGAGCTCTCTTTGGGCCTTCTTAGGGTTCCTATTTTCACCCTAACTAGAGGACAACTATGTGATCCTCTATCTCCTTTAGGGTTCTCCACCAACTTCAAACTCTCCTTAAGTCCTTCTCCATTCTTTTATGCACCCAAAGGCTTATCTTTCCACTTTCTCTCCAAATTGTCTTTGCCTATGGATTTAGGCTTCCTTACCATCCCTAGGTCACTTTCAACTCCTCTTGATCCATTTTGATGGATCTCTCAATTAGGTTTCAAATAGATCCCTCATTTTCAAGGTTTTATGCCTTGTAGCCTTTTAGGTCTAATTAGCCCTCCTACACACTGTAATCTTGTATTTTCTCACAAAACCCCTTAAAAACCCTATGAATCAATTATGGATTCTCTATATGACTATCCTAGGCTCTAGGATTTTCAAGGTTTTACCCACCTTGTCCTTACACTATACTTTCACTGAACCCCTATTTTTAAGGGTTTCTAGGGCATGTACACTAGTTTGGATTCTTAGCTTTCAAGGTGTACTCTAATGACATCCTCTGCACTCCTCATTGTATCCACATGTTTGAGATACATGCCCCTACACTTCCACATCTTGGATTGGCACATACCAATCCATAAGCAATTATTATTGCTTATGTACTATTTAGACTTCCTAGCCAGAATACACAGTACTCGTGTAAGGCATTATTGTTTTCATAGATTCCTTGCACACACAGACTCCAAAAACAATATTTACAACATATATACAGTCCTTTTCTTTATTCTAAGTGGTCATGGGATTTTGGACAACTGGAACTCCAAGAAAAGCCATTATTTACATGACTGGTTCAAAACTGGATAGTGAACCAGTGAAACTTAAAGAATTTGCAAAATGTTCACCAGAAAGACTAAAAAATCAAACCAATGCCACAAAGATCAACTAAATAACACAAAAAAAACTCTCAATGCATTATTTTACTCCATTCAATCCATTAAAGTATTGGATGATGGCTCTGTTAACAAAATACAGTGTAATTCACTCCTTCTCAACACACACTCCATACACAATGACAACTAACTATCAGATTAGGGTTTACTCCAGCTTATATACCATATTCCCACATGTTTGTACCCTCATGTCAGGATTTGGGAACCATTAAATCCCTTTCCTAGTTTTTAGGAAATGTTGTCATGACAACCTTGCAAAGTTGCAAAGTTGTCATGAGCAACTTTTACAACTTTTGTGCAAATGAAAAACTTCTACTTCCAATGACCCCACTCAATCCTCAACCACCTAATATGACCTTAAAACTTTCAAAAACATCAAACCCCTAAGTGCCACTCTATTTTCGAGTTTTGGTTAACCTTTGACCTTTTGATTGACTTTCTAGGACCTAGGCACCTAGATCATATTTGATCTCATCAAAAACTTAAACACTAACCACTCTTAACTCTAGACACACACAAAACACACTTGGGACTTCATATTTAGTCCTTATTAACTTTGGTGGTTGGCCAAACCAGCCTACAAGCCAAAATTCTTAAAGGATCTAACAAGACCTTAAGGTGCTCCTCCACCATTGAACTTACAAATGCCTTAGTCTTATCTTGGTCTGATCCCCCTTAGGAACAATATTCTAATTTGATATCTTACGTTTGCTCCCATTGACATTTTCTAATCAAACAAATAGGACCATGCCTCCCAATTCAACTATGATCCAAAAATAAATGATGAGACACCAGGTAATTTCAATCTCACCAAGAAGAGATCAAAGTTGAGGGCCTTTACATCCTACCCCTCTTAACCTAGGGATTATGTCCTCGATGCCTTAATGTTCTTTCTGACCCAAAGGAAGCATGAGATGTGTGTCCCTGCAAATTCAATTTAGATGAGTTGAGTTCCCCTCAAGGAACCCAATGACTTCCTCTTCTCTGTAATGAGGATAGTCAAACTCAAATTTGTTGATTCATTGCAATGCCTTCACTTCCTCAATAATCTTACATCTCAATGCCTAAAATGTTACCTTTTTTCTCTCAACCCAAATCAAATTGCTCAGGGAAATATTCAAACAACTCACCAGGAGCTTTCAAAAATAGCTAAACAGTTCAAGGAACTATCATAACTCCTTGACATTCCTCAACTCTGAAATAGATTGGATTTGACCATGCCTAACTCTATGATCAAGAAGAATCATATCATCCAAGTATGCCACCATGCCTCATTCGAACTCTGTGAAGACTCTTCTTGACAATGAATCCTTTTAGTCAACAGATAGGTGCACTGTTCCTCCCTTTTAGGTTTCAAACTATTGGGATAATATGAGATGTGGAAGACCGCATGACTTCTTGGATTATAGAAGATGACTAAATTTTTTTTCTCTCTCCAAGCCAAGTCTGTGGAATTAACCCATCTCCAACTTCACTTCTACGTTCCTACAGTCTTTTTGTTTTCAACACCCGCTCTGAGTTGTTTTAATGCATAGTTGGAACCATGCAAGCGTGTATTGGATCCAACACCATTATGCAACCCAAGTGAGGTGAAACCACTACCTATATCTACCTTAGAAAATATTTCCCTAGAATGAGCTCATACACATTCATCTCGATTTCTACAAGGTTCACGGGTCCCTACCATGAACTAATATACATCACTGCATTATATATATCACCGCTTACTCTCTTCCCTATTGCGTCAAATTCCTTGAAACATGCCTCCATTGGCTCCATCTTCATCCCAAGGTCCTTAGCTTGTCTCACTAAAATATAGTTGTGCATAGCACTTGTGTCTATCATAGCCATCTACATCTTCTCCCCAATGTACTCCTCAACATAACAGAACTTATTTCAACCAGCAGTGGATGATTTTTCCTTAGAAACTTTTTCCATCAACTACAAATTGAGAAGTTGCAATACTCCCACCTCTGCAGTCTTCTTGTCATCTATCAACATCGCATTAATCTATGCTCACTCTCGGCACTCACAAAAAAAGGGATTAGGATGCTTGCATATAAAGAAATCATGATCCTATTTCTCCTTTTGTTTCTCCCCAATAGAAGGATCACCTCCATACTTCTTAGCCCTTCTCTCCTTGTGATCCTCATTCTGACTCAAATAATTTCATTTCCTATCATTCCTTGGATTAAACCATTTATGCTAGTCAATATTATCAGATTTGGCTCTCCAAACCCCATCTCTACATCTCGCTTGTAATCCATAAATCGATCTACCACTATGATTTCCTCGACCAAGGTCTGAACCCTTTAGCATGTCAACTCTTTAATTTCCCATCCCTGCAGCTTCTTGGTGATGAGATATAAATTTTCAATTTCATTCAGCTTCACGCACTCAAGGTCCAAAATGTGGAATTCACGGACATAGTCATGGATCTTCCCTGTGTGGTTCAACTTATCAAATCGAGCTTCGATCACCCGGTCCAAGTTCCCAAGCTAGAATTGATCTTGGAATTCTTACTTTTTCTCGATACAGGACTTCATCAATTTGAATGTCTTCCTTGCTTGGTCATCACCAAAATGCATCCTCCACCAAAGCTTCACACTCCCCGTGAAGCATGATCCCACCTTTATGAGTTGAGCTTCAACACTAAGCTCTGGCGCACCCAAAAACAATTCTTCTATATCCTAGAAGAAATTTTCCATGGGTTTTTTATCTCGGTCACCATCATACAAGTCAATCTGCACTCCCCTCAATTCCTGACCTACTCCTTGCAACTGTATGTGATGAAGCAAAGTTATCCCTCTTTCAAAAACTTCACTTCCTCATGCAATGATTCTAACTACTTGGCCAGCTTAGTCAATTCATCCGTCACTCGATCCTCCAAGTTATAATTCTCCAATGCATCCAACAAGATCTCATGATCTTGCAACCAATCCACATGCTTAAGCTTTTTGTGCCTAGTGCGGCCTCCATCATGAGTTTGAGGTTGATACCCATTATACTAACTATTTAAAATAGGCAGGTCACTTATAAGTCACTGCTCTCTATGCTAAATATTTTCTCATATCTTTGAAGAAAATGTGCTCTACACAATCTGAGCCATTTTTTGATTTTCTCCATAAAGCCAACCCCACGCTAAACTCAGCTCTAATACCAAATTATCATAGGTTGCGTATCAGTGTAGTGAACCCAACCTAGAATGGATTTCATAGTAGCAAGGAAGGCGAGTGAGACAGTGAGCTAGGAGTCTATTTTTTTTCCTTATGACAAATGTTGGAGCTCGGGTTTTGATGTCTTTTGAATAAACTCAGCTAATTGAGTGTTAGTTTGAGTATCTTTTATGGTGACTTGTGTTTGTGAATGCATGCACGCTTGGATTGTAATTTTTAATTGGTTTGTAGATGTATAAATAATTCATGCTCTCCCCATATTCTATGTTGTCTTCTTGTCTTAGATCTGAGTTCATTTTTGGGTTCTTTACAGAGTTCTTTATGCGACATCTTATTTCAGTGATTTGCACTGCATTAATCTGATTGGGTTCCTCAAAAAAGGTTAGGAGTAGTTTGGAGTTGAGCTCGTTGACTTCACTGCTAGTGTGGTAGAGGTGGAACTCTCGAAGCCTGTGATAGTTATATACACACACATACATTTATAGATACACACACACACACACACACACACACACATATTGTTAGAATAGTCCCAAAGAATAACTGAGAGGGGGGGTGAATTAGTTATCAGTTAATTTAATTCTTTTCCTTTATTAACTCTAGAAAACAATAAAGTAAATGCACATTCAGATAACACAATAGATAAAACCACAATTTGGTTATGAGGAAACCAAATGGTAAAAACCCCGGTTGGAATTAGCACCCACACTGAACTATACTTGTTTATAATAATCCATGTTAGAAGATCTTGCAACCCTATTAGGAGTTGTTCTTTACAATGCAATAAGTATAGTGACCTGGTTAAGGGTCTGACCCTGTTAGGAGTCTTTTACAAATAACCCTGTTAAGGGTGAGGACTCACTATCCAAAAGCTCACTACTTCAATGGTGATGGCTACAACCTTCTCTAAAAAAGATATACACTATATCTGAAGATCAACTATAGAGTAGACCTGCTATCTTGATTAGTTCCAATGTATTGTAATCTTCCACTGATTCTTCACATAGATCCTTGATGAATGAACCACAATTGATATTCTGCTCTGTACTTTTTCTATCACTTATCTTATCATTCACACTTAGCGTTCACAAATGAACTACTATAAGTATCTTCCTCAAAGTATGAGATCATGGGACCTGTTAGGAAACTCTTCATAACATCCTTGTCGGCTAAACTAATTAGGAAAGCATAATTACAATTGCACAATATAAACTAAATAGACGTGACGCTTCACAAAGTCGATTTCACCAAATTAACTCTAACATTGCAATCTTGTCAAAACACATTTGGCACCTTTAGATAACTATCTTCAAATCATAACTAATCTTGAATACAAACACGCATATCTTGAAGATAAGCGCAACTCAAGAATCAATGCAAATATGTTGACTCTATATAGATAAACTCCAGAAACTGTAATTGCCACTAAGAGAATTACACAACAGAACTGAAACATCAAATCTCATTCTGCGTGTATCAACAGAGCATCAACAACATGTCTACAACATGAATATAACCGCACAAGGGTTAATAACATCATTCTGATAAGTACATACAGAACACTACTATATATTATATGTTCTCATCAATGACAAACATACAATCAACTAGCTGCCAGAAGTAAATCTCCAATAATCTCCCCCTTTGACATTGATGGCAACATATGATATTAAAAACATCTTTAGCACATGGTGTCCTCTTTCTTTTTACAATCTTCTCAATATCCTCATCAAAGATTCCTCTACACTGTTGTAGCTCTTCTGTCTGTGTTTTTAAGTTACATGATCATATACTCCCCCAGAGTATATGCTCCCCCTTACTACATACTCCCCCTTTGACATTAATGGAAAAGGGTGCCATAAAAAATTAGGCATAGGTATTATTCCATAAATAGAGTAGTCAACCATTCATCAGTCACCATGGACTGATGTACTTGTTGCTTTATCTAATCATACTCAGGAAAGGGAATTACTCCCAACTTCTCCCTGAGATACTCAAAAGTATCTTTTGTTAAAGGCTTTGTGAAAATATCTTCCAACTGTTCTTTAGTGCTTACATAGTCTAATTTTACTTCATTATCTGTAACTTTTTCTCTAAGAAAATGGTATTTGATCTCAATGTGTTTTTTCTTTGCGTGGATCACAGGGTTTTTGGACATGTTGATAGTGCTGGTGTTATCACAATGAATAAAAATAGGATAATCAACATGAATACCAAAATCTTTAACCATCTACTTCATCCAAACCATTGTTGAACAGTTTAGTGCTGCTGCAACATATTCAGCTTTTGTTATTCACTGATGTAAGGAAACTCAGGTGCAGAAACGGCTTCCTACACTAATCTCTAAAGTAAAGTATTGTGCAAATTCTTTTAAATCCTTACAATTTAATATTTTTTAACTACTTTAACAAAGATATTGCAACCATATACCATGCATACAGAAAATAGAGAATGACACAATGATTTACCCTGGGGAAAACCTTTCGGTAAAAAATCCCAGCACTCCAAAACCTGCACAATGTATTATCTTCAACACAACGGTTACAACACGCTTGCAATGCAAGTTCTTTCAGGAGATAATCAACACACAGACAAATCTAGTAGCACCAGATTATACCAACAATACACTCTTTTCATATCCTTTCTTGTAACCCTAAAAATCACTTATATCATGTGCTTTCCTTTTTAGGGCAACTTCCAAGGATAGTCATAGTAGGGTTTTACCATTCTTTGAGAAAATAGGAACCCTAAAAATTTAAAGGAGGAAGAGTGTAAAGTACTCAACTTTATCAGTTGCCACATATCTTGCATGTCTTCAATTGTCATTGTAATCTCCTAGAAATAGCTCTTACGTCTCATAGGAAACTGTCATAACCATTTCAGCCATGATCTCCTTACACACAATTCAAGATTCTGACACATCAAGTGGAGTGACACATCAACATGCCAACTAGACATGTACACTCACACTTAATTACATTATTTGCAAGAAAATACATTTTACAAAA
>MU223775.1:2035599-2059307 GCA_018584345.1 Thuja plicata | reverse complement strand
CACCCACCTCTTCAGTTCAAAAAGGTAACTCACAATTAGCTCCTCAGTTAACTAAACTCTATCTCCTCTTAACCAAATAAAGAGGTGGAGTTTACTGTGGATCTCTCCTGTTCCTTTTGATCACAACTGTTCATCTCCCCAACTCTGGGATTGATCTCAACCACTCGTTTCATCACTCATTCCTATATAATAAATCCTTCATAACCATTTGAAGGATCCAGGATTTCAAGCATACAAGCGCCATTACTCTGTCAGCATTCAGGCCATCCTGCGATCACACACACACTTTGCAATTATCAACATCTCGACGCTTCTCAAGTCATAGACACTGCCCAGCCAATACTGAGCATCAAGAACAACGTTATTGAAGGAGTAGAGAGAAACAATAGAAGCTTCAAGCTTCGAAGGGTTTGCATTCATTTGTCTTCCCTTTCGTTGTTTGTACATTTTATTGCTCGTGTTTCAATCATTTGTTTAGTAGTTATTGCGTAATAGATTTGCATGCACTTGTGAATCTTGGCTACTAACCCCTGCCCTTGGAAAGTTGTGGGAAACCGGAGAGAGAGGCGTACAGAAAGTATGAAATGTTAACCACTCATTCATTGGATCTTCACTACCATGTAGGACAAAAAACTAACAACCATAAAATGTAAAATGAACTTAAATGATTTTGATGATTTGATAGGGAAGAATATAGCCAAACCTATTCAGATATGTATCTATGTAGAAAATACTAATTACTAATCAATGCTTTATCCATTGGGCAATGCATTTAGTTCAGATACAGGACAAATAAACTAACTATTGTCAAGGACTCTAAACCATAAATACAAATAATTTAGATCAAAGACTTCTTAGAAGATCCTTATGTAGACAAACCCAATTAGTCTATGTCTTATCCAAAGAAAATTTTAATTTGATCATAGATCAAATCTAGGAAATAAAATATATACATAGAGAAGTTCTATGCAGTGAACCTGAAGATTCAAAAATCAAAAGATAAACACCAAGGAGAGACTCTAATCTAAAATATTGTATTAAGTACAAAGAATCCAGTTTCAATTCAAAAATATTTCAAAACATATGCCAGTTCAAAAAATACAAAAGATTTCAAACTTTATGTTCTATAATGATACTCTCTAGATATACATCTGCTATACTGACTGGAAACATTAAACAATTCTATGCCTTATGTTACCTCCCCAAATTTATAGCCCTTCTAAATGATCCTGGAATTCGTTTTATAGGACAAGGACTACAATAAACTTAAAATCATTTAGGGTTAGGGCTCCTACATTTAAAATATTACATGATAGAAACAATTTAATTCATCTCAGCAACAAAGAAGCTTTGTCACTGGCAAGTTGAAATATTCCTTTGATATAGTGTGTTGAGAAATATGTTCTAGCCACCATCCACCTGAGAAAATGAAGAATAAATCCCTGCCATAGGAATAATAAATGGAATATTTAATTTGTATTAACTACCCCAAGAAAACCTAGCCCTTCAGCATTGCAGAATGTCAACTATCCTTTCTTGAAAAGCTCAGGATCCCAAGAACATATCTTATCTTTACTTATATACATTTATGGAAAAAGACACTTCATTGATGGTGAAGACAGAGAAGAATAAAACAAAGGTTTAAACTGATTAACAAGTGAATTAGAAACCCTAAAGAGATAATCTCTACATAAATGCATCTATAATTACTAGACTTTCCTTCATACAACACCCAACATCTGTTCAAACCAAGCCCAAAAGATCAAATCGATCCATTTATTACACTGTGATAAGAAGACACTGTTCACCTCATGAAAACCCTGAGAAACATATTTAAAAATTAGAAAATATGATACACCAGCTACACCTGGCATGGAATTCAACATTAACGGTCAAGATTTGAACTTTAATCTATCTTTAAATCATAGTCATAGATCTTCTTCAAGATACTCAAGCTTCAAAAATTTCATCTTCTATTTGAGGCACAGCACCGTCTGTTTGATCAACCTACACTTGTCTAATCTTTAACTTTCCCATGAAAACCTAGACCGGTGGTGATAGGATGTAACACATCTATCGGGCGCAATGCCTTGATCAATAAACTGAGATCATCTTCTTCTTGAGGGAAAGGGCCACCCGTCAGATCAATCCCACCTATGAACCCTTATCTTTAACCTTCCTTTGACCGGAGCAATTCAATCCTTTTTTTATCTTTGAATCACAAGATACTTGCTTGAACCTTGACCTGATCATGAGATTCAGAGATAAAGGCTATCTCTAAATCCCTAAAAAATTGTCTTAACTCTAGTATTATCTCGATATTGATCGACAACCATTAGTCTGATGAGTCTCTTGGACATGTATCGGCATCACATCACATACTAGCCTTGAATCTCATGATCTCTAAATTCTTTTGCTTGATTTTGACTTATCTGGCATTTCAACGGTAGCTGCACATCTTGGTCTCAATCAATGGTCCTCATGTGATCTCAGAAAACATTCTTCTAACTTAGGTTTGTTCTGAGATTCAAAGATAAAGGCATGTTCTTTTATCTCCAAATGAAAGACTTAAATTTGGTTCTTTTGTGAGATTTTGAGATAAACCTATCTCTGAATCGCTAAATAAAAACTTAACTAGACTTAACTCATGAGATCTAGCGATAGCCACCTGATCTCATATGCATCAACGACTCTCACTGAATCTCCAGATCTTTTGAGACTAAACTGTGACATTATGAGATAAGGAGATAAACATAAAAATTCAAGTCTTTACCTTTGTTGCTAGATCATTGAATGTTACAAACTAATTGCCAAGCATTGTGAGACTAGAAGAAAAATTTTGTGCCGAGTCATTGAACATTTGACTAGCTTCAATCTCGATAGGACAAATGTCACCTAGACACAATGCCTTGATGGTTAACTACCTTCCTCTTCCCCATTGAGGAAAAGTGTCAACTATTAGACTAAATAAAATTTGATCACTCTTTATCCCGTCTTAAGCTCTAACAACATTCCACGTGGCACTCAGTCGTGAACCATTGAACATTAAAATGTGAGTACCTTGAGCTTTGAGGCTTAACACCTACTACATGATGAACATGATCTAATGGTAGATGAAACTAATCCTACATTTAATTTGAGAGGGATACTTGGCATCACATCGGTATGCCTTGATGAGTAAAAAGATATCATCTTTGCAAATTAGGAAAAGTGTCTGTCGTAGGATTAAAAGTAACATGCTCGAAAAATGTAAAGTGTAAAAATTTTGCAGACTTTATAACTAGGAAATATTAAAATGAGCCCCTCCCAATTTAGGAAATAAAGACATGGCTCTGCCAATGACTTAAAAGACACATGAATTAAGTGACTTTAACAAGGTCATGAGATTTAGGGTTTTAGGGTTGTTCATGGAAATGAACCAAGGATTGAAGGACTAGAGATCTAAAATCACACAGAACCATAAGTAATACCTTGGAACCATGGGAAATTTTAATAGGGCTAACATTATCTCTGACTAGGGATGTATGCCTCTTGCAGGCATAACAAGATTCTAGAACTTTGAGATAATAAGACAACTTACAGGAAAGGGAAAACCAACCTAAATAAGAAAAAAACAACTGAAATAATATGTACAAACCCATTGCTAGCAAATATCTTTACCTATGGTTCTTCTTTCTATGTTTTGAAGGATTCAAACCAAGCCTCATGGCCCAAAGCCATCAATAAAATTTTTGATCCATCTTGCCTCTATCAAAAACAAAATTTTATGCTCCTTGCTTTGGAAACAAACTTAGAATACCACTTCCATATATCTGATTATACCTACTATCATTTCCCATTAGCTCATCACATGAAAATTTATCAGCATATTCATCATCAAAACTTATATGGAAACCAGGTAGATAGTAAAAATGTAAATTATGTTGCATATGCATGTTACATTCATTATGTAAAAAGAAAATAGGATAAATGTAATATTTATCATCTTCAAACCTCATGCCAAATCTTGGAAAATCACCATCCACTTGGAAAGGAAAGCACTCAAATTTTGCCATATTGTTGGAGTCAACATTATTAAAATCATTCAAATGAATTGTTTTCATATCAAAAGAAACACTATTATACTGAACTTCATGCAAACATTATGGAAACTCATAAATTGGCACATGATCTAGCCCACTCTTCATAGGATACGAGAAAAACTTTTGAGAGACTTCAAAATCAAGCTCATCAGATACATCAGTGACCACTTTTGGATCATTTTGACTTCTATAAGAGGAGACATATCAAAACTTGGATACGAACAAGACTCGGCATTATCAACTTCAAAACATGAAAAATCCATGTCGTGATCCTTATTCTACTTCTCAACAGAGTTATCATCCTATATCTTATCATTAGTTTGCATATCCATATCAGAGTACCCTAAAGAAATCACTTGTTCATTTTCAACCTTATATAAACCATTACCTTGAATGTTGGAAGGAGAGCACACATCAACACATTCATCAGTTATATGCACACTTGGAGAAATTGAAAGATCATCCTATAGTGGTTTAATGAATAACTTAGAATCTAAAAAAGATTCATAATCCACATAATCATCCCAAGTAGTATTCAACATTATGTTAGGAACCTCTTCATTCTTTGGATCTAAGAATGCTTTAATGCTTTCATCATTTAATATATCATATTCAATCTTCTTGCAGCCTAATGATACAGAAGTACATGGAGAATCAGAAACACATATATCACAATCAGGACCATCTGATTGATGTTCTTTGTCAAAATCAATGTGTGTTGGGTGTAAGGATTCAAAGCTATCCTTCCTTGAAAATCTGAGATATTCATAAGACAAAAACTCAGAATTTTTTTCACTATGAAGTGAACCACTATCATCATTCACATCCACCTATGGTATGTAGTCACAAACATCTTCATTTATCAAATCATTATCCTCTTGCTGACTACAAATATCCTCTGCAACATGCTGAGAAGGAGCATCATATACATGATCAAAAGAGATAACATCCATACTAGACACATCTCTATCATATTGGTTTCCATCATTTTCAATATCATCATCACGAGGTACAAACTTATGTGCAACCTTAGATTAAAAAATTTTCAGCTTTTCTTATCCAATTCTTGGCCCATTCAAAAGTTTCTATCCTAAAGGAGGCTAAAAGATCAATAGATTCAGGAAAACAAAGATCCATATACAAATTAGCCCAGACTTCCTCCTATAGATAGAAAGGAATATCAAAATTCCTTATTGCAGTAGAGAACCTCCTATAGAAAAGAATTACAAATTCTTCCTCCCCTTTTCTCACTATTCTTTGTAGAAATTTAAAAAAAAACACATGTTCATGTATCTCTTGTTCTTTGCACAAATCTTCCTTAGACTGAGACAAATGAACTACACTATCATGCTGAGAAGAAAACATATCTAAAGACTTAACAGGATCACTATCCACTGTAGATTTTGATTCATCATCTTGATATTCCTTTACTTCATTGTCATCTTCAGAGTCAACATCATCAGAATAAATAGAGTCTACATCATCAACATAATTAGAGTTATCATCAAGCACATTTTCAAATTCAGATTCTTGAATTGATTGTATCCATTTCCTAGTATGTTCAACCTCCTCTTCTCAACGTGATGCAGACCAATTGACTTATTTAGGCACACAAAGTTCTAGAAATAACTCAATATATGTAAACTTCGGAAGATAAATATCCACTGGAAGCTCACTATATACATTAGAAATTTTTTCATAAAATAAAAGTGTTGATTCATCCTTTATCCTTCCTACCTTTTTATTAAACAACAATATGCAATTCCTTTGACTGATTTGATCTCTCCTATGCTCAATATCCTCATATTTAGGATCCTCAATATCCTGTATCCACCTCTTGGTGTATTCCAAATATTTTTTCCTCAAGGAATCTGACCAATTAGATGAACTAGGAAAACAAAGGGCCACAAATACATGAACCCAAAATGACTCTTGAGGGAAAAAATGATTACAAAAATCCCATAGTGTAGCAGAAATCCTCTTGTAAAAAAGAAATGAAGTTTCTCCCTTCATTCTTTTAATCTTTTTATGTAGTGAAAAATGACTCGTTCTTGCAACCACTGGTCCTGTCCAAAATCCTCTTCAATATATGGATCTGGAAAATGTACTCTAGATTTGGTCATAGCAGAATCCCTAAAATCTATGTCACTATATTGCCTCTTGAAACAATCCACTAGTTCATCCATAGAATCTACTGAATCATGTGGAAATCTTTTAAACCAATCCCATGCATCTTTAAGTAGAGATTGAACAAAAAGTATCATTATTAAATCCTCATCTATGATGTCATAGTCATCCATCAAATAAAAAACCACTTTAGATGATGCTCAGTCAATTTCTCACCCATACCATTGAACTTAGGTAAGTAGTCTCTAACTGTTGATGGAGAAAGATTTGGAAAACCAGGGATGCCATTGAAATTTATAGCTCCATAAAACCTATTCATACACTATTCTGACATCTTAGTATGCAAGATAGTTACCAAATTTCTTTCTCTTCCCTCTCAATTAGTGTTAATTACTAAATAGGAAAAAATTTAAGAACTTATTTTCATGGAACATCCAATGAAAACAAAATGTGGTGCATGAGCACCTACGTAGGGCTACGATGTAACCTAGGGATTATAAGTTGTTTTTTTCTTGTAGTGGTCCTAGTCACACCACTAGTGAAATAATAGGACTAGGTGGGTCCTAGGATGTGTGGAGTTAGATGAGGAGGTCTATTTAGGTCTTTAGTGGTTTTATGTTTAGTAATGTCCAAAGTTGCTCTTTTGTTCCATATTGCCAATGTTGGGGCAATAGTGAAAATGATCCATCTAGGGGTAAAATTGGACAAAAAAGGGTTTACAAGACCTATTATATGTTTAATTATCCTAACTATGCAATTGGATAAGTTCTTGAGGTGTGTGTTCATGTTTTATGCAAGAAGCACAAAAGTTGCAAAAGTTGTGAATGTTGTCATTGACAACATTGACAACATTTCTTGCAATAATGTCTTTTAGGGACTTGGAGGGTTATAACTATCTGAAACTCTTGGAATAGGACCATGGACACATATATAAGACCTCCCTTGACCTTGTGAATAGATTGGTTTATTTTGAAAAGTTATTGTACAGACTGTATTATCAAAGAAACAGTTCCAGTTCTTGTTTTTTTGAGAATTTTGTATTTTCATGGATTAGATAATGTATTTCAACTCTTGAATATGCTAGGTTAGTGTGTTTTGAGATTCTTTGTGGTGGTAGATTTTTATTTGGTGTTAATTTATTTATTTTTGTAAATTCTTTTTGTTTTAAGCTACTCGCTGGTCTGAACCAAGCAACTTCTGGAAATGGGGTCATAAGTCCTCTTCCCACGATGGAGTTTGCATAGGCCTTTGGGATTAGGGAGATGACTCAATTTAAATATTTTATAGTGAAGGAGGGGCCCTTGGAAGAAAGGGAGCCATTTTTTTATGTGATGCCCTAGGCGAGCCAGAGTTGCATGGATAGAGAATACAGGAAGTTGCAGAGCTAATTGGAAGGATTGAAAGCATTGATTGCTTCAATAAGATATTTTGGAGAGGTACTGTGGTCTGTGGAGGAGATGTGACTTGGAGGAGAAGATTGGGTGAAGGGTTTTTAGAACCAAGAAACAAAGTCTCTGTGCAGATAGTCTTAAGGCTTGGAAACACTATTTTGTAGTCATGATTATATGAGCGACTGTATGGACACCTTTGGGAAGTAAGACCTAGAAAATATTTATGTTCTTGATAAAGGGTATCAGAATCCAATGCTAGTTTTCTAACTTGTTAAGGAGTTTTGCAAGATATTTGAAAAAAACTGCCTAATTAGGCCTAATGCTTGTAGCCCTATTTTGGGAGAATTTGACTTGGTTCTTGGCACTAGTTTAGGGTTCCAAGATAAAGGGTGTTTGTAGATATTGGATTGGTTCCAATTAACCATCTAAAATCATACCTCTCCATATGGAATAGTTCTTGATCAGTTTAGATCAATTTGTGAAGATGGACAAGAAGAGCACTATGGTTAGTTGTGGAGTAGTTTGAATTCCTTATTGGTGTACTCAAGCTTAATTGGAGTGGAATCTTGTGGAAAGGATCATTGAAGGTTAGGGTTTGTGAAGAACCCTAATTAGGCTGGAGAAGAGGCCTATTGAATACCCTAGTAGAGGATAGGCTAGGAGAGAAAGGCTTATTGTTACATCAGATTGGTGTCAGAGCCAGTTAAACACTTGGGAAGTTAGTGCATGTCGATAGCTATTGGTGACTCACTAGGAGAGTCAAGCATGGTAAATAATTTAGGGCTAGGTAAAGAGGTGGATGAGAAAAAAGAGAAGGACATACTCCTTGAAGAACCCTTAGAAGGACTGAAGATAATGCTAGAAGAAGTTCCTAATGTAGAAGAAAGAAACAAAGAAGTTGAAAGCAATGATAGGGGTAAAAGGATTGCTAAGGGAGACCTTATCCCTGAACCAAACTCTGTGTTGAATGAAGAACCCTTTCTAAAAGACATAAAATCCCTAGGAGGAAAGGAATTAGAAGGTATACCCCTTTTTAGTGGGAATATGGACATTAAGGTAGTGATGGATTGGGTTGAAGGAATGGAGAACCATTTCAAGTGTGAAAGGGTGACAGAGGGACAAAAGCTAAAGGTTGAAAAATCAAGACTAAGAGGGTAAGCCCTAACATGGTGGAAATACCTTAAAGATGAGAGGGTTATATTATGTAAGAAATCCATAGCCAATTGGAATGCAATGGTGGCCAAGCTAAAGGAGAATTATCTACCAGAGGACTATGAGATTAAACTCCATAGGAAAAGACAAAATTTGAAGCAAAAATACTTGGATATGGCCTCATATACAAAGGAATTCCAAAGATTGTGTCTTAGGTCAAAGAAACATGAAGAGGTATCCATCAAGGTTGCTAGATACTTGGGTGGATTGAAATGGAACATCCAATAAGAGATCAGTTTGTGGACACCAACCACAGTTTAGAGGTGTCATCAATTAGCCCTAATGGTGGAAGAAAATAATAGGAATAAGGATGATTCTAACTTAAAGAAAAAAGGAAAAGGAAGAGACAAAAGGGGTCAAAGAGGAGGTTACCAAGGCATAGGCAATGACAAAAAGGACACAAGGTGAGAACAAACTGATAGAGCATAATACTGAAAGTACTCCAAGAGGGGGCTATAAAAGAGGTAGGGGTAATCAAGGAAGTCCTAGAAGAGGAAGAGGAGGTAGAATTGACTCATAATTTGCAAGTATGAAGTGTTAGAATTGTGGTCAATTAGGCCATCCAGCATATAGATGCCCTGACAAGCCTACTACTTCAAATCATGATAAGAGAGTGGCCTATGCTCATGACGACACTTCAAGTGTCAAAGAACTTGAGGTTGACCATCTAGATTTAGAGATGGTTGAAAACTTATTGTTTAGGAGGGTATTGATAAGAAAACCAATTAAGGATGAACCCAAGCATAGGAGGGCTTTGTTTAGGATAAGATGCAAGATCCTTGGAAAATTTTCTAAGGTGATAGTGGACTCTAGTTCCACTTATAATATCATCTTAGAGGAAGAAGGAAACAAACTCAAGTTGACCAAAGTACCCCATGTAAATCCCTATAAGGTGTCATGGCTCAACAAAGGCCAAAGTGTATTGGTGAATGAGAAGACTTGGGTTGAATTCTATATAATAGGGTATAAGGACAAAATCTTGTATTACATCCTACCAATGGATGCATGTCATTTGTTGTTAGGAAGACCTTGGAAATTTGATAATTGTGCAGTGTATGATGGAAATGTGAATTCTATCACTTTCAAGAAAGGAGGTAGAAATTTCAAGATTCAGTCTCTAATAGAAGAGGAGGAGCCACAGTCTAAGACTCCTAACATCATGTTGGGTAGTGGAAAGGAGTTTGTGAGGGATCTCAAGGATGATGAGAATGAAGGGTATACTATTTTGGTAAGACCTAAGGAGGAAGAGAAGCCAGTCAAGGAGCCATTGCCATCAAAGATACAAGAATTGCTTGAGAAGTATAAAGACATAGTGAGTGATGGCACTTCTGCAACCTTACCTCCTAGAAGAGTAATAATTCATTAGATAGACTTTGTCCCTGGTGCATCTTTACCTAATAAGGAATCTTATAAGATAACCCCTAATCAAAATTTTGAAGTGGCAAGGAAAGTACAAGAACTCTTGGATCAAGGCTTGATCAAGAAGAGTATAAGACCATGTGCAGTCCCGGTTGTGTTGGCATCCAAGAAGGGAGGAAAATTGAGAATTTGCACAGATTCAAGGGCTATAAAAAAAATCACAATAAGGTATAGGTTCCCCATACCTAGGATTGAGGATCTCATGGATTTCCTTGGAGGGGAAATGTACTTTACCAAGTTGGATTTGAAAAGTGGTCATCACCAAATTAGGGTGAAAGAAGGGGATGAATGGAAAATGACATTTAATACTGCAGATGGGTTATATGAATGGATGGTGATACCATTTGGCCTCACAAATGCTTCGAGCACATTAATGAGGCTCATGAATGAAATGCTCAATTACTTCATAGGGAAGTTTGTAGTTGTATATTGTGATGATATACTGTTATTTAGTAAGATAAAAGAGGAGCATATCAAGCATGTAGAGGTTGTGTTGCAGAGATTACACGAAGAGATGTTGGCTATCAATCTTGAAAAATGTGAGTTCTTCAAGAAAGAACTAGTATACTTGGGATTTTTAGTATCCAAAGGGTCTTTGAAGATGGATCAAGACAAAGTTGCAGCTATCCTAAATTGGCCACAACCTACCACAACCACTGAGGTAAGAAGTTTCTATGGCTTATCCCAATTTTATAGGAAATTTATCAAGAACTTTAGTGGTATTTTTGCACCTTTATTAGAAACCATGAAGGTTGGGGTCAAAGATAAGTTTAGGTGGACCTTAGAAGCAGGGAAAGCCTTTGAGATGTTGAAGAAACAAGTAGCCACTCAACCTATCCTACAATTTCCAAGTTTTGAGAAATTGTTTACTATTGAGTGTGATGCAAGTGGGATGGCAATAGGGGGTGTATTGAGTCAAGCAGCTAGGCCGATAGCTTTCTTTAGTGAGAAATTAAATGAAGCTAAGAATAAATACTCTTCTTATGACTTAGAACTCTATGTCTTAGTTTAGTCACTTATAAAGTGGAGGCATTATCTATTTCCCAAATAATTTGGTGTGTTTACTGACAACCAAGCCCTTAGTTATATCAATACTTAGGAGAAAATAAACAATAGACATCTGAAATGGATGGAATATTTACAAGCATTCACATTTACAATTAAGCATAAGAAAGGGAAATTTAACAAGGTTGCAGATGCACTAAGCAAGAGATTGTTGATAGTCAAAGAGGTTCAGTTGAATAACATTGGAATTGATAGTTTTAGAGATCTCTACAAGACATGTGAAGACTTTGGTGAAGCATACAAGGTGTGTGGTGGTTTTGAGAATCATTTCCATAGCAATTTTTTTGATTTTACTTTGCAAAATGGATTGTTATTTTAGGGCAATCAGTTGTGTGTGTGAAGAGGTTCCATGAGAGAGAATCTCATATAGGAGAAACACAATGGGTGTTTAAGTTGTCACTTTGGTATGAACAAAACCTTGGAGATTGTGCAAAGGTTCTACCATTGGCCAAAGTTGGTAAGAGATGTTACTAGGTATGTTGAGCAGTGTGTCATATGCATGAAAGCCAAAGGAGGGATAAGAAATGTAGGTTTGTACCAACCTTTACCATTATCTAATAGGCCATGGGAGTGTGTGATCATGGACTTCATAGTAGGTCTACCCAAACCAAAGAAACGATATGAAAGCATTTATATTGTGGTTGATAGATTTAGAAAATAGGACATTTCATTCCTTGAAAGACTACTCATGATGCTAGCCACATAGATTTTTTTTCCTATAATGAGATTGTGAGAATCCATGGTTTTCCCCTAAGTATTTTATTTGATAGGGATGTGAAATTTATGAGCCATTTCTGGAGAACACTGTGGGCTAGATTGGGTACTAATCTATCTTTTGGTTCAGCCTACCATCCTCAGATAGATGGCCAAACTGATGTGGTCAATAGAGTTTTGTTAACCTATTGAGGTGCCTAACTAAGGAGTATGGTCAAATATGGGATGTGGCTATTCCCCAAGCAGAGTATGCATACAATGATAGCAAGAACATAACCATAGGGAGAAGCCCGTTTGAGATAGTTTATGGCATGCACCCAAGAGGTGTGTGTGAGCTTAGGGATCTTGGAGGCATGGAGTATAGGAGTGGTCATGCTGAGGACTTCGCTATAATCATGAAGGAGATCCAAGAGAAAGTCAAGAAGACCATACAAGATAGTACACAAAAGTTGAAGGCCAAAGTTGATGAAAAGAGGAGAGACATCCAGTTTGAGGTAGGTGACTATGTGATGCTTCATTTGAACAAATATAGGTTATAGAAGGGTTTCCCTACAAAAATTTAGATAAAGAGGGTGGGACCTTGCAAGATCATAACCAAATATGAGGCTAATGCATACAAAATAGACCTACCTTCAAATTTGAGCATATCTCTGGTGTTCAATGTATAAGAATTGATCTAATTCAAAGGTAACATAGAGGAAAGTTGTCAAAGAAGTCTAGGGGTTAGTGGTGATGTTGAGGCTACTATATTACCTCCCAATCCATAGTTTGAAGCTGATAGAGTTTTGAATTCAAGAGTCAAGAAAACTACAAGGCACAAGGTGTACATGGAACACCTCATCAAATGAAAGAATAGGCCTAAATCAGAAGCCTCAAAAATCGTAGAAGAAGACATAAAAAAGGTGGGCATCTCTAAAGACATGTTTTCCACAAGAGTGAAACAACTTTCCTTTGTGGGGGAGTATGGTGCAGGAGCACCTAGGTAGGGCTACAATGTAACCTAGGGATTCTAAGTTGTTTTTGTATCTTAGTGGTCCTAGCCACATCAATAGAGAAATAATTGGACTAGGTGGGTCCTAGGATGTGTGGAGATATATGAGGAGGTCTATTTAGGTCTTTAGTGATTTTATTTTTAGTAATGTCCAAAGTTGCTCTTTTGTTCCATATTGCCAATGTTGGGGAAATAGTGAAAATGATCCATCTAGGGGTAAAATTGGACAAGTAAGGGTTTAAAAGACCTATTTTATGTTTAATTATCCTAAAAATGTAATTGTTTATGTTTTTGAGGTGCTTGTTCATGTTTTATGCATGAACCACAAAAGTTGCAAAAGTTGTCAATGTTGTCACTGACCAAACTGACAACATTTCTTGAAATAATGTCTTTTAGGTAATTGGATGGTCGTAAATATCTAAAAATGTTGGGATAGGACCATGAAAACCTATATAATACCTCCCTCAACCTTTTTAATAGGTTGGTTTATTTTGAAAAGTTATTGTATGGACTGTATTATCAAGGAAACAGTTGCAGTTCTTGTTTTTCTAAGCATTTTGTATTTTCATGGATTAGATCTCGTATTGTAACTCTTGAATATTCTATGGCAGTGTGTATTGAGATTATTTTTGGTGGTATATTTTTATTTGGTGTTAATTTAGTTATTTTTGTAAATTCTTTTTGGTTTAAGCCAGTCGCTGGCCTGAACCAAGCAACTTCTGGAAATGGGGTCATAAGTCCTCTTCCCACCGTGGAGTTTTCACAGGCCTTTGGGATTCGGGAGATGAATCCATGTACATATTTTACTATGAAGCAGGGGATGTGGGAAGCAAGTGAGCTATTTTTTTATGTGATTCCCTAGGCGAGCTAGAGTTTCATGGCTAGGGATAACAGGAAGTTACAGAGTTAATTTGAGGGATTGTAACCTTTATTGCTTCAATTAGAGATTATGGAGAGGTAGTGTGGTGTTTGGAGGAGCCCAAAATTGGAGGAGAATATTTGGTGAGGGGTTTAGAGAACCAAGAAATAAAGTCTCTTTTTACAAACTCTTAATGCTTGGAAACACTGATTTTTATGCATGATTATAGGAGCCACTGTATGGACACCTTTGGTGATGTAAGAGTTCCAAGGGCTTGCTTGCATAATTGACTAAGAATATCTTCTTTGTCTTCCTCAAGGATCCTAATCTCCTCTAGCTCCTTATTAGGCTTAGATGATTAACTAAGTCCTAATACAACTCTTCTATAAGAGTCTCACTCTTTGTGCTTCACCTTTGAAAGACTAACACTCTAATAGTTACTTCACTTCCTCTCCTACACTTAGAAGGATCTAAGTGCCAACTCCACTCTAGCATTCATGAATCATTGCAGGGTTTTCCATCATCATGTAGACAATCCATTTTATCCCATTTGAATCCATTTTGAGGTATCTCTTAACTCTTTGTAGTTGAGATCAAACTTTAGTCTCCAAGAGGCCTAATTGGGCTTATTTTCTTGTAGCCTTTCATAGTGTGTTTTTCCCACTTCTTTCAAAACTTTCCCAAAGAAGTTGAAAAAAAAGCCACATATTCAGATACCCTTTATCACTTTACAATTTTTTTTGAAGGTTTTAGTTTTATAAGTCCTCCGTACATAACGTTCCTATAAACTAGGATCAATAGGGCTAATAGGCCTAATTTTTAGGACAGTCCGCAACACAATGCAAAACTTGCTCAAAACTTGACCAATTAGATTGATAAAAACTCGACCCTTCTACCATCTCAAGATATGACTATTACCTAACTAAAAATATACTTATTCCATACATTACTTCACTACCCTGCATAAGAATACTCACTGTTTCACCTCCAAACCCCTAACCAGATAGTGCATGCTCACCTAGGGCTTGGAACTAAAAATAGCAACTCGACTTTCCCTAAATCCTAACTCTACATATATATATTATATATATATATACCATTGACTCCCTTAAAATTTCCATCTATCCTTAGGAATATCCCATTGTTATATTTCATGGGGGAGCCATGAATCAATTGACTAGTCAGGACAGGACCAGTGAACACACAAAACACAAAATATTTTAGCTAAGACCTTACACTACCTCTAAAAAAAAAGCTTAATGAATGAAAGATGATTCAAACTATCCTAGGAACATAAAACAATAATTAGTTTCAGTCTTTCAATCCATTACACATGACTGTCATAACAAAATGCTCAGGATTCCTGAATACAGAGTTGCAAAGCTATTTCACTATTCAAATCTTGTTACAATGAATCACTCTCCTTAGATTCGAGTCTTCGGGTAACATTAGATTCCATTTCCATGATTCTATGGATTTTTGTTCCATTCCCACTTCCTATTCATAAGGGGATCCAAAGATAGCCAAGTTGCATGCAACATTTGCAATAATTGCAAATGTTGTCATAGCAACATTTTAGCAACTTTTGGCATCTTTTCCATTATGCCTCTTCCCTGAGTTTTAGGACCTCTAACCTCTTTATTTTAAGGATCCAAGATCTTTTAAGGCCATATGGCATCTCTATGACATCATGAATTTGTTTAAGACACATTAAAGACTCCAACTCAAACTCTTAACACTAAGAATTAAGAAACTACTAACAATGGCTAATTTGGGGACCTTAGTCCTAATGACTAACTCACCTAGCCCACATTGCAATGACCTTATAAGGTCTGAAAAAATCCTAACTATCTTGACTTTGCCTATGCAAGTACAAGCCAAAACATACTAACTATAGAGGTTAGCCTAGGTGTGCTCCTGCATCATCCTCCCCAAAATAAAAAGTTCAATCCACCCTTGGATTGAGGATGCTTGGATCAATCCCATATTCTTGAACTCTCATTCTTTTACCCACACTGCATCAGCATCCATTTGATCATGCTTCTTTATCAAGTGTTCCTTGTAGGCTTTGGTTCTAGTCTGTTTGTAGACTCTAGTATCCAATACACTGCTAGCTCTTGTGACGGTAGCAGGGGGTAAATGGAGATCTTCCACATCTCTGATCACTTCTTTGAGACTCTAATCCATGTCATGTTTTAGTCCTTTGTAATGGACTAAGTATGCAATATTGAAAATAGGTGATAGTCCACTATCTTCAGGTAGCTCAACTGTGAATGCATTCTCTCTATACTTATCTAAGATAGGAAAGGGACCTATCCTTCTCATCTGTAACTTGTGAGGGACTCCCTTTTGAAGTCTTGATTTGTTAAGATGCACCATGACCATGTCATCCACATTGAACTGAACTTATCTCCTACTCTCATCAACCTTGGTTTTATGTTTCAAGGTGTTCTCTGTCAAATTTTTCTGGACTGTATCATGTATCTCTTGCATTGCATAAGAAAAATCTTCTGCATATCCACTTTCCTTGAATCCAACCCTCAAGTCTCTCAACTCATAGACTCCTCTAGGATGTAATCCATACACTACCTCAAAGGGGCTCTTCCCCATTGATCTATTGATGGTATCATTGTAGGCATACTCTACTTTCCCAATCAATTGATCCCATTGCTATCCATACTCCTTGGTCAAGCATCTTAGTATATTTCCAAGGCTTCAATTTACCACTTCAGTCTGACCATCACTTTGGGGATGGTATGTAGACCCACAGGATAAATTAGTACCCAATCTTTGCCAAAGATTCTTCCAAAAATGACTCATAAATTTAGTGTCTCTATCTGACACTATGCTCAGAGTAAACCAATGGATTATTACTATCTCTTTAAAGAAGATATAGGCTATTTGGCTGGCATCATTAGTGGTCTTGCATGGCACAAAGTGAGCCATATTGCTGAATCTGTCCACAACTACATAAACATTATCCATGCCTTGTTTTGTCTTGGGTAACTCAACTACCAAATCCATGCTCAAGCATTCCCAAGGCCTAGTGGGAATAGGTAGTGGCTAATAAAGGCCTACATTTGAAGAGGTACCTTTTTCTCTTTGACATAAAATGCAACTTTACACATACCTCCTAACATCAAGATTCATCTGTGGTCAATAATAGAACCTTTGAACAAATTCTTGGGTCTTAGTGATCCCAAAGTGACCACTCAATGTATCATTGTCCTTTTCTTGGATTAAGTTCTCCCTAATAGACCCTCTAGGGACACACAATGGATTTCCCTTGAACAAAAGATTACTTTTCAAAGTGTACTCAACATACTTACTATGAAAATGGTTTTTGTATTCAGCACATACCTTATAAATGTCTGCAAAATCCTCATCATCAGCATATAGATCTTTGAAATGATCTATTTCCATGCTCTTCAACTAAATCTCTTGGATGGTAAGAGTTCTTCTAGACAATGCATTTGTCACTTTATTGAGGACACCTTTCTTGTGTTTGATATTAAAGGTATAAGCTTGTAAGTATTCCACCCATTTCATGTGCTTGTGGCACAACTTCTCTTGAGAATTCAAAAAACTTAAATCTTGATTATCTTAGTAGACTATGAACTCCTTGCGGAGTAAATAGTGTCTCCATTTTCTTAAATCCTAAACCAATGCATACATTTCAAGGTCATAGAAAGAATACTTCCTCTTGGCTTCACTCAAATTTTTCTGAATGAAATGCTACTGGTCCGCCCGCTTGGCTTAGGACAACTCCAATGGCTACATTACATGCATCACACTCAATTGTGAAAAGCTTCTCAAAGCTTGGCAGGACTAGGACATGTTGTGTAGAAATACTTTCTTTCAGGAACTCAAAGCTCTTAGTGGATTTTTCATTCCATATGAACTTGGTCTTCATTCCTCCTTTGATTATCTCCAACATAGGAGGAAAAATAGCACTAAACTACCTTATAAACTTCCTATAATAATGAGAAAGACCATGAAAAATTATTACCTATGTTGCTATCCCTAGAGTAGGCCAATTCATGATGGTTTCCACTTTACTCTTGTCCATTTTTAGATTTCCATGAGAGAGAACAAACCCAAGATACACTAGTTCTATTTTAATGAACTCACATTTCTCCAAGTTGATCATCAACCTTTCTTCATGCAGATTCTTGAAGATAGTCTCAAGGTTTTGAAGATGTTCCTCTCTTGTCCTACTATAAATTATTATATCATCAAGATATACTACTACAAATTTTCCAATTTAGTCTTTGAGGACTTCATTCATGAGCCTCATGAATGTGGAGGGGGAATTAGATTGTCCAAATGACATGACAAGCCATTCATACAAACCTTCATTGGTTTTGAATGTTTTCTTCCATTAATCTCCCTCATGTAGCCTAATTTGGTGATAGCCACTCTTCAAGTCTATCTTACTAAAGTACTTATCTTCACCTAGACAATCTATTAGGTCCTCAATCCTAGGTATGGGAAACCTATACCTAATGGTTATCATATTTATGGCTCTTGAATCAGTACAAAGCCTCCATGTTCCTCCTTTCTTTGGTGCTAGGATAGTAAGTACTACACAAGGGATAATTCTTTTCTTAATAAGGCCTTGGTTAAGGAATTCTTCTATTTTCCTAGCAATTTCCTCATTTTGTTGAGGGGTCATCTTTTAAGTTGTCTTATTAGGTAGGGTAGCTCTGGGTATGAATTCTATCCTATGACTTATGGCTCTTGTAGGGGGTAATGTTGATGGTTGTCTATCGCTTACTATACCTTCATAAGTCTGCAACATACTTTGTATCTCCTTAGGTAGCTCTGGCTTCTTGTCTCCTTTTTCTTCATTCTTTTCTCTTGGCCTTAGCACCAATGCATAGCCAACTCCTTCTCCTTCTTCAATGGCTTCTATGAATTCTTTTTCACCCACCATAAGCACATTAGGACCTGTTGTCTTCACATCTGCATCTCCTAACAATGATTGGATTTTGAAAGTTACTTTATCCTTCTTGAATATATAGGAGTTCTTCACTCCATCATGGATAGCTTGGCGATCAAATTACCATGGTCTTCCTAGGAGCAAGTGACATGAATCCATGGGAAGCACATCACATAGAACCTTGTCCTTATATCTCCCTATAGAGAACTCCACCCAAGCTTGCTCATTTACTAAGACATGACATCACTTATTGAGTCATGCGACCTTGTAAGGATGGGTATGAGGTATCCTTGTCATGCCTAACTTGCTGACTAATTCTTCTAACACAATGTTGTCAGTAGACCCTGAGTCTACAATTAGTCTACATACTTTTCCCATCACCTTACATTTTATTCTAAATAGGGACCTTCTTTGGCTTGGCTCCTCCTTGACTGGTTCCTTGACCAATGTTCACCTCATCATAAGATTCTCAGCTTCTTCAGAATTAAATGGTACCTCAGAGTGTGTCTCTACCACATTTGTCTCTTCATGAACTATATTAGTTCTCTTTTTACCTCCTTGGGAAGTACTACTCTTCTCTGTACACCTATAAGTAGGGTGTCCCATTTGGTTGCAATGGTAACATTTCATATGGAAAAGTAATTGCCTCTTCCTTGTCCACCACTTCTACCTTTGTAATTTGAGTTCCTTCCTCTACCACCTCTACTAGAGCTTCCTTCTTGTTGTTCAGTGTATTTGACTTTTCCTTGTGTCCTTGATTCTAAACTTCTTCCACCATAGCCACCTCTTGATCCTCTACTATCCCTTCCTCTACCTCTTCCTTTGGAGGTTTGCTCTTTCTTTCTTTTTCCTTTCTCCTCTATCTTCAAGGCCATTTGATAACATTGGTGAATGGTTTTTAAGTTCACAAGACTCAAGTCTTCTTGAATAGACCACTTGAGTCCATTCAAGTATCTAGGTATCTTTATTCTTTCATCCTCCACCACTTGTGACCTTAAGCACAACTTTTGGAACTCTTTGGTGTATGCTTGGACATCCAAGTCTTTTTTTCTAAGATTGTGTTTTCTCCTATGCAACTGAACCTCATAATAATCAGGCAAGTAAGTCTTCTTGAAATTAGTCACCATTCCCTTCCATGAGACTATAGGACTCTTTCCTTCTTTCTCCCTTTCAGTTTGAACAAACTTCCACCATGTGAGAGATGATCCTCTCAATGTTGACTTGGCCACACTCACTTTTTGGGCCTCTATGATACCATCACATTTGAAATGGTTCTCTATACTGTTAGTCCAATCCACAACTGAATCTGGATCCATTTGTCCACTAAAAAGTGGCACACCATCCAAAGCTTTGCCACTTAAAGACTTTAATGCCTTTAAGAAGGGTTCTTTATCACTGATAGGGTCAGGGGTTGGAACTTCCTCTTCTACGTCAACTCCCTTTCCCCTTGATTCTTCTTCTTCTTTCTGATCTATCTTATCTTTCATCTTCTCAGCTTTGTATAGGACTTCTCCCAAGAGTTTCTCCATTTGAGACAACCTTTCTCCTAACAACTTGTCTTCTTCTTGCTCATCCACCTTTTTGGCTAACTCACCATTAGTCACCATTTCTTTTTCTTTTACTGATCCAAATGGTGTATTATCTCTAGCTGATTTAGTAGACTGAAGCATCCACCACAAGCCTCATCTCAACCAAACTCTGATACCAATATGATGTGAGAGTTCCAAGGGCTTGCTTGCACAATTGACTAAGAAGATATTATTTTTCTTCTTTAAGGATCCTAATCTCTTCTAGGTCCTTATGAGGCTTATATGATCAATTAAGTTCTAATCCTACTCTTCTCTAAGAGTCTCACTGTTTGTGCTTCACCTTTGAAAGACTAACACCCTAGTAGTTACTTCACTTCCTCTCCTACACTTAGAAGGATCTAATTTCCAACTCCACTCTATCATTCATGAATCATTACAGGGGTGTCCATCATCATGTAGATAGTCCATTTGATCCCATTTGAATCCATTTTGAGGGATCTCTTAAATCTTTGTAGTCAAGTTCAAACTTTAGTCTCAAAGATGCCTAATTGGGCTTATTTCCTTGTAGCCTTTCACAGTGGGTTTTTTCCCACTTCTTTAAAAAAATTCTTGAAGAAGTTGAAAAAAAAGTCACACATTCCTGAAGAAGTTGAAAAACAAGTCACACATTGAAAAACTTGCTCCAAACCACTAACTGGAAAGTGCATGCTCAACTAGGGCTTGGAACTAAAAATAAAAACTTGACTTTCGCTAACTCCTAACTCTACATATATATAGATCATTGACTCCCCTAACATTTTCATCTATCCTTAGGAAGATCCCATGGTTAGATTTCATGGGGGGCCAAGAATCGAATGATTGGTCAGGACAGGACCAGTGAAAAAACAAAACATAAAATATTTTATCTAAGACCTTACACTACCTCTAAACAACTAGATTAATGAATGAAAGATGTTTCAAACTATCCTAGGAACACAGAACAACAATTATTTTTAGTATTTAAATCCATTACACATGACTGTCATAAAAAAATGCTTGGGATTCCTACATACAGAGTTGCAGAGCTATTTCACTATTCAAATATTGTTTCAATGAATCACTCTCCTTAGATTCGAGTCTTTGGGTAACATTAGATGCCATGTCCATGATTCTAGGGACTGTTGGTCAATTCCCACTTCCTATTCATAAGGGGATCCAAAGATAACCGAGTTGTATGCAAAATTTGCAATAATTGCAAATGTTGTCATAGCAACATTTTAGCAACTTTTGGCATCTTTGCCATTATTCCTCCTCCCTAAATTTTAGGACCTCTAACCTCTTCATTTCAAGGATCCAGGATCATTCAAGACCATATGGCATCTCTATGACATCATAAATGTGCTTAAGACACATTAAAGACTCCAACTCAAACTCTTAACAATAAGAATTTAAAAACTACTAACACTGGATAATTTGGTGACATTATTCCTAATGACTAACTCACCTAGCCCACATTGCAATGAGCTTCTAAGGTCTAAAAAAAAACTAACTATCTTGACTTGGCCAATGTTAAGTACAATCCAAAACATACTAACTATGGAGGCCAGGTTAGGTGTACTCCTACACCATTTGGTAAGTAAGACCTAGAAAATATTTAGGGTCTCGATAAAGGGTATCAGAATCCAATGCTATTTTTCCAACTTGTTAAGGATTTTTTCAAGATATTTGGGAAAAATAGCCTAGTTATGCCTAATTCTTGTAGCATAGTTTTGGGAGAATTTGAGTTGGTTCTTGGCACTCATTTAGGGTTCCATGGTAAAGGGTTTTTTTAGACATTGGATTAGATCCAATTAACCATCTAGAAGCCTACCTCTCCATATGGAAGAGTTCTTGATCAGTTTGGATCAATTTGTGATGATGGACAAGAAGAGCACAATGGCTAGTTGTGGAGTAGTTTGAATTCCTTATTGGTGTACTAAAGCAGAATTCTAGTGAGATCTTATGGAAAGGTTCCTTTAAGGTTAGAGTTAGTGAATAACCCTAGTTAGGCTGGAGAAGAGGCCTATTGAAGAACCTAGCGGAGGATAATGTAGGAGAGCAAGGCTTTTTGTTACATAAAAATGCCTAGATGTGATGAAGTTGCTGTAAAACTGTGATCTAAAGTCACCTCCAAATCACCTTCAAAATTTTTGTTACACTCATCATATCTTTGCAAAGGAAACTAAAACTTAGAGTCATGACTCACCACATGTGAGATAGTATAAATATTTCTTTTAATAACTTTTGAATTTCAGACAATATAAAATGACAGACAAGAAAACTTAACTCTATTTTAAAAAAGATGAGGAATATATATGACTTTATAACTCGGATAAGCTAACTTAAATGGGTATTGATTTTACAAATTGTACTAGAGATTCAAAATAGGTTTTATATCTCTCTCCCCAATAGAGCCACCATTTTTTTTGTGTTTAAAACTCTTATGCTTTGAAAGAAACCATTATACCTTGAGACTGATGTTAGGAGTAGGCAGCTCCAAGTATGAAAGCTCTTCAAGGTAACTGGACCAACTATATGGATAAGACTAGTGGTACCCTAAATTTAGATAATTTAGAAGTCCCAATCCATTATCAAGAAGCATGTTTCTCCATAAAAAAACAAAAGATCACTGGAAGGAAGCTTTATGACACAAATAAATAGAACTAACTAATCAAAGCCTTCAGAAAATGATGAAATTTAGACCTCCTACAAAGATGATTTTGACATAGGATAAAGATGGTCAAATTTTAAAAATCTAAAAATGACACAGTTTGGGAAATCAAATTTCCTATCTCCAACAGAAATATTAGCTTTTCATGAGGTGTTTTGGATTTTCGACCAAAGCCAAATCTGAAAGTTAGGTAGTTATTTTTTAGTTTGTTTATTATTTTTTCAAAATAATTTATAATAAGATTTGTGTCTTTTCACCCTAAAAAGGTGTGAAAGCCACTTAAACACATATATATATACCAAATGTAAAATGTAAAGAGAGGGAATACAATATAATACAATTTCAGATATTTGGATATTTTTTAATCAACAAGTATAACATGGACCTGGATGTACTATTTTTTCAAAATTAATAAAGATAAGTCTTATTTCTTTCACATGTGTAATAGTTTCATTATCATTTTACAATTAGTCCCCCGAATAAACCAATAGAACTTCTTCAAAGTGATAGTTTGATGTGCATGCTTTCTTATTTCATTCATAGTCTATATTTTCAATTGGCTTTCTCATTTTTCATGGTTAAATTCTGTTGATTGAGGCCTTAGTCAATTGGTCTGTCATCTGAGAAGTATTACCCTTTTGAAATATCTCTGAATTTGTTTTAGGTTGCATGTACATTCCATAACACC